>QAOA01000527.1:488352-688837 GCA_003255065.1 Cercis canadensis
TTATCATCCCTTTTCAAGAGTGCAGCGTGATCCTACATAACAATTGAAGAGTTAGTAGGGTTTTGTTTACCTTCTACCCTGGTATGTGATACTTCCTACGGGAGCAACACCAACAGCAGTTCCAGTGCAGAAAACTTCATCAGCGTCAACCAATTCATCCACTTGAATAACACGCTCTTGTACCTGAACAAATTTGAAGAATTTATGAGCATGTTTTAACTCTATTTTTGATTGCATCTATTTGAGAATTCTTCCTTAGGTGAATTCAAGCTAAGGTGTATCAGTGACTAGTTTCTTGCTACGGAAACAGAAAAACTAAGAAGCAAACCTGCAGCCTATCTGCCAGAAAAGTGGTTAGTTTCTTACTGATTTTTATTTTTTATTTTTTTGCTTTGCTTTAAAGACAATTCAAGATAATTTCTATCATCAGGGAAAAGTATGGTCAGCCATAACGACTAAAATTTAAACTATTTATAAGTAAGGTGGAGCCAGAATTCAAGTTGCATGTGTCAAGAAGCAGCTTAAATAACAAAAAGAAGAACGAAATCAAGTGCCATTTTTGTGTATGAGCCTCAAATATATATAGTAGCACCTGGTAGCCATGATCACGAGCAATTTCAATGACAGTTCTTCTGGTAATTCCAGCAAGAATAGTTCCATTTGTAGCAGGTGTTGAGATGTCTTTCCCCTATGAAATAGGATACAAATTACTGAAATTAGATTAGCCAGTTGCAAGCATACCGAGGAAATTACAGAGAAAATTTTATTAGATTGTTTAAAGACAGGAGGAAAGTGAACAATTTCAACTCAATTAGATTAGCCTGTTGCAAGCACACCTTTGCAATAAAAATGTTACAAGAAGAGACCTCCTCCAGATTCTTCTTAGTGGCAGAATCGAGATATAGCACATCTGAGAACCCTCTGTTCTTGGCTCTAATTTGCGCCTTCAATACCTACATTTCAACACAAGACTGAAATACTCCATCATTCATAGCAAATTAGCAATAGAATCTCAATTCCATCAAAATTATCTATGTTCCTTTATCATGCAAATGATATGACTAACTCGAAAACAGAGTGAAAGACCAATATACTTACGGGGGCATAATTAGAAATGGTTTTGACGCCTCCAGTTCCACGACGAGAAGCACGGTCAAAATCCTCTTCCACATACAAGTTGAGTGGTGCTGAACCCTCCTGTGAATGCCCGCTGAGAATAAATTAATCGCATTTATGATATGGGTTGAACCAAACTAGATTTTTTCTAGATTGGTTTGCTCACTTTGAAGTAGTTGCCAACAGGGGAAGCGTATATCAGGAATGTGTATTCAGGCGCTGGAGCCAAACCCAGTACCGGACCAGTTCCTATCAGCAGAGGCCTAAGGTACAAGGACCCTTTCCCCGGAGGAGGAACCTGCTTATAATCATCACACCAACTAAGTAAAAAAGTTAAAACTATGCAAAGCTAAAAATGATAGAAAAGAAAGATGCATACCCAACGCCTATTAGCCAGGGCAGTTTGCTTCAAAGCATCAACAAATTGATCAATGGAAGGTGATGGCATGCACATTCTTTCTGCACCAATCTTCATGCGAAGGGCGTTTAGTTCTGGACGGAAGAGGAGTATGTGCCCATTTTCTTTTCTGTATCCTTTTGTACCTTCAAATAATCCCTGTTTGGTTTTCCAAAATGACACCGACTTTCAATTTCGAATAATCCCATATTTTCAGGTCTAAAGGAATGAAATAAAATTGGACTTTGTAATTCCGAGTGTAATTATTTACAAGAAATACAAAATTGAAAGTTACCTGGCCGTAGTTTATAACTCCAGCTGAAGGGCTGAACTCAAGGTTTCCATAACGACTAAGTTGTCCTTGTCCAAACTTGGCGTCCTCACAACATTTGGTGATGTACATGTAATCAGCTGGCCTGAGTCCAAATCGGAGATTATCCCAGTCCACATCAGCGTACTCATCTTCACTGGGAACCCCAAAAAATTAGACAAGATTAATGCACATTTCAATTGCCACAAAAACAAGAAAGAAAATTAACATCATTCTTGTTCATCACTCATCACTAGTGATCTAATTCCTGAGATAATTATCACGAATATTACCTGTAAGGCGATGGTTCGGGCATTTGTTGTAGAGTAGATGCCTGGGACGCACACCCACGGTAAGCTCCCATCTATTTACATATCATAATGGTGTCTCAATTAGAAATGATTTTTTCACGCATGGTATAAGGGTACAGAGAAAAAGTTTATGTGGTTCTGGTAAATTCAAATAATGCTATGTGTATAAGTGTAAACAAAATGTGTCTATGAGTGTACAAATAACTTCACTTTGTTTTATCTTTGTCCACGCATTATAACTTTGTCTTAACATCTTAAATATCAAATGGCATTAAAATCCGTGTGGTAACATCTTTTTCATACTGTAGATAACTTTCTTCGTTTTTTCATTTAATAAATAAAGTTAGAGGGAAAGTGCTGGAGCATGCTTAGACAAATGTTAAACCCATCACACTAAATTGATAATGATAAAATTTGATGAAAAATTACATGATGGGTGTAATTACCTGCAGCATTATCCCTTACCATAGTGGCCATCACTTTTCAGGATAAAGATACTAAGTGAGGATCCGGATTTAATCATGTCATCTTTTAACATGACATTGTCATGTATGTTAAATTCTAACCCTTCATCGTCTAGAAAAATATCTCACCAACCTAGATGATACCACATCAACATCATCATTCCCAAATTTTTTGTCGCTCTCTTCCTCTTTCTCTCCGCCACAGTCGTCTTCATCAATTATTCACCTTCTTTGTCCATTCTTCATTTGAATTTTTGTTTTCCTTGTTTCCTCTCTTTTCCTCTCTCTCCCGAGTCCGGCAGCAGTCATGAGCACCACCGGAGAGAGCAATGAAAAGCTTATCATGAAGCTTGTAAATCCTCTTAAAATCGATGGCAATGGTCTCAAGCTAAACAACGAGTCTCCAATCTGGCAATGGCAAAGCAATTCTTGCCAATCATAGCTACTAGTACACTTCTGTTGTATTCGAAAATCGCATCTTACAATTTCTATTTTCTCCTCTCTGATAAAAATTATCAGTTATAGAGGGAGAGAGAAAGGGGTTGGGAGTCAAAGTTATAGAAGTTGCACAAGTCTGGTGGTATACTTGTTGGGTTCTAGCCGGCAATCTTGGTTCCTCTCGGCAATGAAGCTTCAACCTCCATTCCTCTTCCTCATGGCATGGCTAGCTAGATGGAACGAGGTGCTGCTATTGACGAACGTGTGGGAGAGAAACAGGAAAACAGAGAAGAAGAAAAAATGGCCGTTGAAACATTTTCAATTAGCATGAACGGTTAGGATTTGACAAACATTTGAGTCCAACAACATGATTGGATCAAGATACCGTAAGTGGTAACGCATATAAATGGCCCGAAATATTAAAATATCCTCCTCTGCAGACAAAAATGAGTCCCAAAAGTTATTAATGGCAAGTCGTTTTCCTACGGTATCGTCTCCTTCGTCTTCATGCGCGGGATTACCCAAAAACTTTGAGGAAAATTTTCATATTGAAGCCCCATGATTACTAAGCAGCTATCTATATGTCTCGGAGTTCGGATTGGTATATGTGCCCATACCGGCCCAGTATTACCAGTATTGAACTGAACTGCCCATAAGCTTCCACAAAAAATTTAGAACCATCCCTTGAATGAAAATAGCTTCGTTTAAAGAAACAAGGAAAAAGTTTATCCCTATACCGCTATACGATTGGTCTATATTGAAGAAAATTAAGGAAAATAACTTGGAAGGAATACAACGCCATGAAGTTACACAAAAGGTAAAAGATTGATCACCTTGGATGAGAACGAAGAAGAAGAAGAAGCAACTCGAAGAAGCAATCCTCGGAAGCTCTCAGTCCTTTGAATCATGGTGCTCATGCTCATGCTTACTCCTACTTGTGATGAAAAGGAAAACCAGCTGTTCCAAATTTGGAGCACTTTCAGGCACTAACTAGTATGTATGCCAAAGAATTGGGAGGAATATGAATTCCAACAACACCGACAATCATAAACTCAAGCATATAAAGAGACAAACAAGGCGGGACGGGAGGTAGGGGCAGAGGATAATGGCAACTCAATATAGAGAAATTTTAGCACGTAACTCTGTAGCCTTTTTATACGAGCATGTTTATATTTCTCTTCTCGTTTTTGGTATGAGCATATCAAAAATTAACATTTTTAAATTCAAATGGATAGGATAGGAAGGAGCTGGCAGTACACATCCCATGTTCCATTTTGTGTACGCTGTCTACCTAATTTCCACGTCGATCCATACCCAAAATTTATTTTTTTGGCCACGTCAATCCATACTCCAAATTAGCCGTTAGCACAAGGCCTCTTTCAAACGCAGACAACGGTTCCGTGATCCATGGGGCAGGCAACAATGTGACAGTCCCACACATATAATGGGACACTGATTTGCCAATCCTCTTTCTTTCTAACAAACAAAACAACTCAGTGCAGTTTTATTAGCTTAACTTTACTTCTTTGCCAGCAAAAACTTAACTGTATTTCCAATTCAGTTCCAGGATGTTCTTCATTATCTTTGACATAATCCTGTTGTGTTTGATAGTCTTCTTGTATGGTAAAAACTTTGAAGTTAACCCCAGAGCATTTTTCTTTTTTTTAGTTACAAGAAAACGCAATGTGCTGAAAAAAAAAATAGAGTATACAAATAAGCAACGCCCTCCACTGTCACTTGACATAACTATTTACCAACTCGCACAAGAGGTTACACAGACGTTAACGGCTCAGATCCAAAGGACGATAAAAGAGCTAAACCATAAGTACTTCAACATCACAAGGCACTAACAACGTAATATAGGATTATACTTGTCATTATCATGGATTTAACTTTCCACGCTGTAATTCTGCCATCTAGAACAACCTTGTCTACATCTGTAGTGGTAAAAAAGAAATTATCAACGAATATGATAAGACAGTAGTGTTTATAAAAAGTTGATTCTCATTTTTCCAAAAATAAAAATAAAAATGCTGATCCTCATAAGATGAGATAAAATAGCTAAAATTAAATCCTTCGCAACTTTAAGCTGAAACAACCACCACAGCATATCTAAGAACCAAAGTATTAGTAACAACCTCAGGTTTACCTTTTACCAAGGCAAGCTATAATACTTAGATAACGAGTAACAACTCATAAGTATTTAGCAATGCTTCAGCAGACATCAGCTCATCTTCAAACTATTTACATGAAAACCAAGAACAACTGACTATAACTTATTTGTATCCGCGGAGCACATAAATTGGACCAAATCTAGCTATATTAATTGATGTAGAGAATAACGTTGAGACATTTTGATATAACAATTTCTGCACCCATTTTCTGTTCTGGATCAAGGCAAGAAAAACTAAAAATACATCTAAAACATAATTACGGAAGGCTCCTAGAAAGGTACAAATATCTTCTTATATCCTGTTTTAACATGTGTGCATACTCTTTCTCTCTGTGTATGTGTGTTGAAATCAGTAAAGTTACCACATCAAAGTGTTCAGGGAATGCCACATGGCAAAATCTGAAGTACTCTAGTAGTCTAAGTAGACACCAGGACTAGCTTGAAATGAATTGATTTTGTGGGGGGACTTCAGTGGAGTTGGTCATATTGTTTTATGGATAACACAGTATTTATGATTTACCTGACTCTCTATTTTTTTCTGGGAGAAAAATAGAAGGTTGCTGATGGATGAAATCACTTCTCAACACCGATTTTCTGCAGAAACAAGAAAACGACAACATGAAGGTTCTATATAAATTCGCACATCACATTCACATACTAAGGATGTGTCCAGCCCAGTTATTTTTCCAAAACGACTAAAGCAGTATGTTCAATTTGACAAAAAATGCAAATTTTGGACAGTAAAACTTACTCTTATACTGTAAATTACTAATATTCAGTTTCTTATACTTGTGTATCTCACTCTCATCTTTTAAACCAGAATAAAAACAACTTTTGCCCCATCACAATATCATGCCCAGGATAAATACTATCTAATGATATGTAGAGAGAACAACTTAAGTTAAGAAACAATTAGTGGTGCTTTGTCTGCATAATAGAAACCTACAAATCACGGATGATAATCACATAGAAGCGCCTGAAATCTGAAGCAGAGAGCAATTTGATTAAAATACCAATCCATGTTATTCAGAGAGAAGAGAATTATAAGTAACTAGTGCTTATAATTGTAGTGCTTCCTAATGTACTTAAAAATAAAAATACTAAGCAACCAGTGTTTTCTGGTCGTAAAGTTTTTACTACCTTTAAGCGGAACTGAACATTAAACTAATTAATAAAGCTTTGGGTTAAGCGGAATGGAAAGGAATCCTGATGCTGACCATATAAGAACTCAAATTAATTCTTCCTTTTGAGGACACCATTCGATTACATAGGTTCTTTCCCCAAATCTTGAAATTCTCTTCCTCATTAATAGTTCGTTTGTGTTGCTAAAATAAATTTACGCATGCTTGGAACAAAATCAACAAATCAATGTACAGATATATGAATCACAGATGCAACAGAAAAAAAAAAAACACACACACACACACATATTGCCAAATGAAACCACCAATTACAAATTAAGCCAAAAATTATAGGGTGAGTCTAACCTTTCATTTAACGGAATTGTTCACACACACACTGTCAGATAACAGCATTGTTCACTTAACGGAATGACATTGTGGACTTTGTCTCAGAAACCTTGTAAAGCAAATCAAGTTCTACTCCTTCTTACCGAGTAAAGATTGAGATGGGCAAGAAGAAATGTCCGGAAACTGCAAAAGAGAGATGATGGAGTAAGTTATTCAAAACGCGACACCGTTCACCATCTCTCTTCCTCTGAAACACCATCGTTCTCATCCGAGATTGTAAATATAAGTTCGAACGGGGCAAAATTTGTAACGAAGTAGAACTGCTGCTTACTATATTGATGCGGAAAGGCCCGGAAAACCGATAGGCTCATTTGTTTTTGGGTAAATAATCGGGTCAGGATATAAATAGCATCCGGGTCATGCACTCATGACAGGCTCGGGTAGATCCGATTAGGGACTTTATCGGGCCTTGAATTACCAGCCTGGATGTGACATCGAAAACTAAAAAATTATGGACTTCTCTGGAGCAACATCCAATAATATTGGGCCAATAGTGACAGCTGGAATGTTCTAAATATAATATATTAATATTTATGTTGTATTGATCCGTGTGAAACTTTATGGCCACTAATCTAAGGCATGATTTCTAACAATACTTGAGAAAATAATGGATCAAGCCATCTTTGCCATGCATGTAACATTACTTTATTTGTCTGGCCTTTTTCATCTAACATTACTTATTCACTAACAAAACATATAATAATTACCACCCCATATTAGTTATTAATTAAGGAATAAACACTACTATTATTTGAATATACTAAGCTCTGAAAAATATTTTTAACCTTGCAAACAACTATAATAGCAATTAAATTGTATGCCTTGTCCATATTTAGCTTGATATTTAGATCTGGAATCTGGTTTATCATTATCTAAATTTCCTTGAACATATTAAGTCAGTTGCTTCGCCCATGATGACAAGAATAATGCCCATTAATCTTTCCTTGCTTGAAACTCTTTCCTTTTCCGATTTATTATATCTCTCTGATCCCTGGACAAAACTAAAAATAGAGGACAGGAAGTAGTTAAGTCAAGCATTGCAATTATAATCCCTCGTGTATTTCACGTGGGCCAGTTGATATTGTCCTCAACGGAAGCAAAATGGAACCTACAACAGGAGAGAACAGAGTCAGCTGGGAGTTGGTGGAGGGCCAGGTGAGGTGAGGTGGGGAGTGGGAAAATAGCTATATTTTAAAGGAAGCAAAGCATGATGCATCTATGTGAACCAGTCTGGTGATAAATAGTAAGAAGTAGACCAAAAACGACCTGAGTGGGGTTACCCTTAGCTTTTTGATAAAAGACGGTGCCCATCTCTCTCTCTTTCTCGCTGATATCGAAGGCGATTATGTTTCTCTGACTAGACCTCTCTTGTCCCACTCCCAACTTGCTTATTCCATATCTCCAACTTACCTGCCTTATGAATTAAACCAATAACCTTGTTACCTTACCTTACTATCAATTTTTTCCAACTTTTGTGCTGATTATAGTGATTAATAGTTAATATCGTATTTCAATGATAGATCAATCCGCAGTCTTCACTCTCCTCTGCTTTACCCATATAAAATATAATGCCATGACTTGTTTTCTCTTTCGAATCATGAGCTTACAGAAAATTGATTCACACGTTTGTTGCTAGTGGCTAGTTGCATTAGCATATCCCTCTTAATTTTAGGAGGAGGCAATTCGTGGAAAGAGAAGAGAAAGAGAACTAGATGTTGTGTGTGACAATAATAATGCTGAAAGGGGTAAAATGATTACGTAGATTACAATCAAAACCAAGCCTTGTAATCAAAATGCAGACAAAAGTGGTGGCTCTGATGACATGGACGGTTGGTAAGGAAGAAAAAGAAAAAGGAGTAGGGTGTGTGCAAAAGCCAAACACAGAGCACAATCTCAAATTCCCACTGGTCGGCTGGCCTTAAAGCCCGGAACACATCTGAAACCTTATCTCCAACAACCCCCCATAGCCAACTTCCTCCTCCATCATTGCCAACTTCTACGCTCCATAATCATCATCCATTCATCGTCATCATAATCCCCCTTTATATTAGAATCAAATACCCAATCATGCCAAATTATTGGTTGGTCCACCTCTCTATTCCTTCCTGCTCTCCACGTGGTACCGTCTATGATTGACACGTGGGAAATCCAAACTGAATAGAAGGAATAATATATCAATGTGTACATGTCTATGTCTAGCTATTACTTTTGGCATCAACTTGCTAACTCTAGCTAAGTGCAACATGAGGGGTGCAGATCAAACAAAATTAATTGGAGGACCAGCATAAATGCCATTCATATGACACACTTAAAGCTTAAGCTTTCCTTCTTTCTTTCTTTTCTCGCTAGCTAGTTCTTTATGATGTCTAATCCAGTACTTCATTTAGCAAGAGACTGTTGTCTAACCTAATCCCAATTATTCCCAATCATCTCCTGGATTAATTGATGTTTTTCATTTTGTTTACTGTGTCAAAGTCAATGTCTATCTAATCGTGCTAGAAACTTGTCTCTTAAGAATAATCTACTATTCTATCTTTTTCGTGAATGATCAATGTTCCCTAGCAAAAAGAAATCTGTAATTACTTAATTACTCTTTATGTCCTAATATCGGCAAATTGACTTAAATAATACAAATTTGTAAATAATTTATATAAATTTGACAGTTTTTAAACTATTTTCATAAAAAAATAATTGTAAATATTTTATAAACAAAAGATCGATCTTGTTATTTTGCTATGTAGCGTGTAAGAGAGATAAACATTACACTACATGTCCTCAAACAACGTGAAATATTGCATTTCACTTTTTCTAAAAAATGAGACACGTTAAAAGAGAGATAACATGTTCTATTGAGTTACGATATATCTCTCTTAGAGTAATAGGAGACATGCTAAAAGAGAAGTAGCGTAACCCAATAGAACATGTTATATCTCTTTTAGCGTATTTACTGTTGTGTGTTTGTCAAATATTAAAATAATTAAAATTATACATTTTACATAAATAATTTACAAACTTGTATTATTTAAATCAATTTGCCTCTAATATCTTTGAACTTAACGATGCTTGATTTGGACGGGCGATCTAGAGGTGAACAAGTTGGGTTAACCGTGTAATACCTGCACAGTAATAAAAGGGTTAAGAGTTAGGTGGTGATATCCGAACTCTGATATCTAAATTAGCATGGTCCGAGCTAGATAGTATGTAAAATACTATAGTTAAGCAAAAGTCCTTATACATGTAACATGTGGTTATTTATATGTGATGACTAAAGAATATGAAAAATATATAAGAATTTGATGATTTGAGCATTTGGCTAAACTGGACCTCAATATACTTGTGCTGAATATTAAGTATCTACATAACTATAATCTATATATTTGATTGCAAAATATTTAATCCGCATATATCAGGGGCGGAAAAAGTTGATATAAGTAACTGATTGTTAATTGTCACATCAACTTCAAATTCTCAATCATGATACATTGAACTAATTTGATTCGTCGGTGATTCATATCAATCATGTCCTACCGAGAATAAATTTTCATCATTAGTGTTTATTGAAAAATAAAATAAAAAGTTGCCTAAAACAATTTACATGTGCCGAGAATTACATGAGAAAATTAATGATATTCTTTTTAAGTAACCTAGGGTTGAGACTAAAGTCACTAAACTCATTGAAAAGAAGAAAACATAGCATGTTCAATGTTGTAAGGTTCAGGAGAAATTGATGATATATATATTTGACTAACAACGTTCAGATTCTTGCCAACTGGTTCATTATTGGGAGAGATTCTTGTGTGGGCACAGGACTAACCACCCTTAAGCATAACCAATCAGAGAATAACAACACATTAAAATTGCCACATAAGCAAACCAAGACCAACAACTAAATCCATTTGGCAATTTGTAATGTTTTGTCATTCTCTTATTAGTTGTGCCTAAGGGTGATGTGTCAGTCCTGTGCCCACACAAAAATCTCTCTATTATTAGATGTCAAGTTGCTGGATGATAGAATTTTATATTCTCTTATTTAAAGTTGACTCCAACAGCTCAAGCAACTATCGCCCTTGGTAGGAAATAGTACATATATAAAGCACAAGTAATAGAATTCATGTATTACCGTGATAGAGCGAATTAATAGTAAAATATGCACTCAGCTGGACAAAAAAATGAAAATAAAACAAAAATTCATGATGCACTGTTAGATGCAAAAGAAAGAGTGAGGAAACAAAAGATGAAAAATAAATAAATAAATAAATGTGATTTGAAACTTGAAAGCTTGAGAAACATGTTCCTTAGTGGATATGTTGCTTTCCTGTATTTCACTTGTGATTGTTAATTGCTTCCCTGATGGGTGCGGAGCTGCATGCCTCTCAACCATCAACTTGTTTCGTCTTCTTGATGCACTCGCTATCTTTCACAACTATTTTTCCTGCCTGTTATTTTTAGGTGTAAAAATTCGGCATCCAACACTTTCATTTCTTTTGATGGGGGAGGCAGGCTGTGCCTACAGCTCAAGAGGTTTTTTTTTTTTAATTTTATTTCCCATATGGAATTTTGTTGAGTAATCACGGGAGAAGCATAAAGTACATTCTAACTGCATTCTATGTAATTATCGTTGATTTTTTTTTTTTTTTTAAAAATAGAATCCTCCAAGGAATATGTGCCCAGTAACCATGCAAAATAATTATTCTGATATATTAGGTTGGAGTTATGGTAAATTTTTCCATGCAATAAAAAGAAAATGCAAAGTATAGACAGTCGCTTAGTTTAACGATAAAAATTTTAGATTTCTTGTTGAATGACGTAGATTTATTTTTTTTGGTTGAACAATGGGGCAAAAGCCCAAACAAAAAGGAAACTACAAACAGACCCGGTGAGCCATAGAGGCTCCAGAAACATCACCCATTTCAATGACTTAGATTTAAAGTCATAAGAATTCACTAGTAAGACATGGCAAGTATCCTGCCTTTAGTTCTAATGTAGTTATAGCCTAGCCACGTCCTTAACTTTTAATTAAAAAAAAAAAATACAAAGTAAACTTCTCATAAAGAGAAAGTTGATTAATGACGTCATACTTGTGAAGTTTCCTTCTACATTTGTATATTTGCAAGTTGCACACTTCACATCCATCGTGTAGACAAGCTTACAAGATTATATATCTTATGCGTTAAGCAAAATGAGATAATGTTTCTTTTCCTAATATAAAGCAAAACAATATTTAAAGTCAATTTGTTTGGAAAACTTTTGGTGGTCACCAGTTCACGCGTCCTATTGGTCAACATCCAATCTTAAGAAATAAGAACGTTGTCTTGTCGGGATTACTTTTATTATAAAGAGGTTTTTATAATATGTTTTTTTGGAGTTTATTGTATAATTTTTTTTTGTTATAGTTAAAAGTAGTAATGTTTAATGGTGAAAGTCATTTTTTTTAAAAAAAAATATAATATATTTTTTAGGTATCGAAAAATTATCCTATTATAAATACTTTCTTCTTCATTTCCTTTTTTTTTTTAAAAAAAAAAAATTATTTTGATCAGTAACGCTATAAATAGTTTGGTAATGAAAACATTTAACAATAAACCTATCCCTTAACTACCACCGTACGTACGTACTACATCACAATCCATGTGCAATCATGAGGGCAATGTCTAGTAAATGTAGAATCATATTTATTAGTATTAAGGAATTTTTTTTAAGATATTTTTTATATTTAGGTAGTATGTTATATTACATAAAAATAATAATATATAAATGATATGTATATAAATTAATTAATTTTAATTTTTTTTTAAAAAATAAGATAAATTATATTTTTTATATAATAAAATATAAAAATTACATATACTTACCACATTAATATAATATAATATATTTATATAATATTATAAAATCTCGATAATATTAATTATTGAACCTCAAAAATCTCAATGCCACAACCACAACTACTGCAGAATAAAGCAGATAAGTAAAAAATAAATGAAAGGAAAGTGGAAAAGAAAAAGGTTAAAAGGCGTGAAATATTCTGTCTATTATGCGCGATCGATTGTGTACCCACTTTCCACGTGAATCCACGTATATCATCTATCATATACCTCACCATCGTAGAATTGCATATTTTGTTGAACTTGTCCTACTTGCTTGAAAAGAGGCTAGAAGAGGAAGGCATTACTTTCTCATAGTCAACCTATGAGCCAAAAAGAGAGATGGGAATTGTAATTCCACAAATTTTATTATTTACTACTATATTCTTCCATTGTTTGTTTCCCTATATTTTAATGAACCAGCCCCCACAAACAAACCCTGTCCTTAAAAACCCTCTTCACACCCTTCTTCAACTCTCTACATTATTCCTTAATGTCATTTTTTACCTCAGATACCTTTTTGCATATATATTGATCGATCAGAAGATTGCAACCGAGCTCCTTCAACAAGATTAATTAACTGGCTTTCTTTTCAGGATATGGGTTTTGCTGATATGTGTAATCTTGGTCTTGGTCTTGGTATTGGTATTGGCCCCCAAAAGAATTGCATGAAGACCGATCACCCAGAATTTAGCGAGAAGAAGAAGCAAGATCAGGATCCATTGAAATGCAATACTAAAAATAAGGTATATCCATCTCTTACGTTAGGACCACCAGCTGATAATGAGGCATATCTAGTAGCAGCAACAAAGGCTGAATCTGCTGATTTTCATGCACAAGCCTCTTCTGATCCGAGTGCAGTTTCTTCATTTTCAAACTCGTCTAGCATCAAGAGGGAGAGAGATCAGTTTGTGGGTGAAGAAGTTGATCATGAGCTTGAGGTAGAGAAGTTTCCTTCAAGGATTACTGATTTAGATGAAGATGGAAATCCCAGGAAGAAACTTAGGCTTACCAAAGAACAATCCGCACTTCTAGAGGACAGCTTCAAAGAGCATTCTACTCTCAATCCGGTACTATTTTATATATATGTTTCTTAATTTCTCTAATTACTATATATGCTCATCTTTATGTCTTAATTCTTAAACACAAATTATTCTTGGGTTTTGAGTAAGGGTTTCATGCTAATTTGATCTTTTATTTTTCATTTGTCCTTTACTCAGAAGCAAAAGCAAGAATTGGCTAGGAAGCTGAAACTACGGGCTAGACAAGTAGAGGTGTGGTTTCAAAACAGGAGAGCCAGGTTACCTCCCTTTTCCCTTATTCCATTATAATAGCTGAATTATAATTAATAGTCTTTGCATGCTTTCTACTTCTTCTTTTTTTTTTTCCAAAAATTTATTCGAGTCCATATTTATATAATCTTTTATAGTATTGATGAATATTATTGATATATATGTAGGACAAAGCTGAAGCAAACCGAAGTGGATTATGAGTTACTGAAAAAGTGCTGCGAAACGCTGACAGAAGATAACAAGAGACTGCAAAAAGAACTACAAGAGCTGAAATCAATGAAAACAGCGCCGGGACCCTTTTTTATGCAGCTTCCGGCAGCTACCCTCACCATATGCCCTTCTTGTGAGAGAATTTGCAGTGGTGGCGCCACCGGGAACGGCAATGGCTCCTCTGCAACGGCGCCGTTCTTTATTGGCTCAAAGGTCCATAACTTCCATAAAAGTAATTATTCCTTCACACACCCATCTGCAGCTTGTTAGCTAGTTAGGGAGGCTACACAAAATTATTCCGATAACCTTTATCTTAATCGGAAATTAATTTTTGTTAGCGCTAATTACCAGTAATTAATTTGTTAGTAAATGTAAGAAAAATTGTAGAGAAGTTCCACATGACATGCCCCATATAGTACACGTCATTGTAGATATTTTCTTTCTTGTAATTCGTATGTAAGATATTTTTCGGTCACGCTGATTATCTGTCTTTTTCATTTTCTTAATCTGTATTTGGCAAGAACGCTTTATTATCGATCAGAAATTATGGAGTAATCTGCGCATAGCTTTCGGCAAAAGTTGGTTGAAAGATTAATTGCTCCTTGGTTATTACATCTGACGCACTGAGACAAGCGATTTTTCGATAATTTTTTTGCATCAGATGCTCTGGAATTATTCTGTTCCTTTATGAATTTCACAAGAAATAAAATATATCATCTTCTGAGAAACTTCCTGAGAACAAACACTTTTACCAGAAATTAAAGCAGTTGAAAAGTAATAAAAGCATTGACTACTTGGATTACTCAGTCTTGACATATAAAATAGTTGCCTTCAGTCAAAGTCTAGTTATATATTTTTGTTAAATGGAGTGACCAACAATAGAATATGCACACCGTCTAAGCTGAACGAGAGTAAGCATGCATTAATCTACAAGATAAAATTAAGATGTTAGGATGCATTAAAGTCATATTCAGTAATTGTAGGGATTTTAGGATGTTAATAATCTCATTTATAATATAATTAAACTGAATGTTTCAATTTACAAATCTTAATTGAATTTTTATGAAAAAATTAAGATTAAAGGTTAAAGGTTTTCTACCATTCTCTCACTTCAACCTATTGAATAACTTCTATTAACCAAAACCCGTTTGGACTTAATCTTTATATTTTCCATAACTACTCTTTTCTAGACGCTGTTGTCATCTGTTTGTGTTTTACGTGCCAACATCAGTGCTGTTATACATTGTCCTGTAAGTCATAAAGTGAATGACATACATGCTTATTACATTATCAATGGATTTAAAAGTAATAAAATACTACGCAGCTATTAGATCGATCGACTGGTTCCTGAAACATGCCTTAAGCTTATTTTAATCTATAATTGAATATTAGAAAATTTATATAAAAATATGTTGTCGCTTGATCATTGATAGATGAGCTAAAGCGACTAAAAAATTACAAAGAGACAAGTATAAATAACACATGATTTGCATCTAGATTAATTAGTCGCTATTAGGTTTCTCGTTCGCTTGAAGCGCAAAGCGGGCTTATCTTGGAAAATCTATGATTGATTTCACCAAAATGTTATCAAGATCACTATAAAGCTCTAATTGTCATGATCAAGTATATCATCATTCTTGTCATTATCGAGTTACTGATGGCCTCCAATTGTTTGTATTCGTCGGCGCTACAGAACCAATCACTGATTAAGAAAACATTGACGTTAATGATGATAAGTAATAATTAAACAATTAAAAATTATTTACGCATTACTTGATCCATTTGGTGCAGCAGAACAAGTTGGTTCTTTTACTGGAGGATTGCAATTTGCATGCTTGCTGACGATGAGAATTAGGTATAGCTTTCCACGTATCAGCACACACACATACATATAAAACTGATGAATCAAGTTCAGATGCTTATGACTGGCACGCTTCCTAGCTAATTGAAACAAAAGCATGGCCAGTGTTTCTAATTTAGCATGCCAAGAGAAAGTACTGTTAGAAAATCTAAGAATTCTATCCCACACAAAAGTATGTTAAAAAATTTAGTCCCAAACATAATTTTGATTATAATTTCCGTATCTTTAATTAAATAAACTCAAAATCTACTTTAAATAGTGAATACATTATTAAACACAATTGAGGTAGGTGAGAAAAGAATGTTTGAATTGCACAGAGAATTTTTCTTTTTCTTTCATATCCTTTGGGGATAAGAATATTGAACATACTTAAATTATATTACACAGTAGTTAACCTCTTTATATGCTTTTCTCTCCCTCTAAGGTTCCAAGGGACACTCACCAGTTTTTAGTTGAGTCATGGGACTGTCAGAGCGTACCAGCGTATAATTTAATTAATTGTATACAATTAAGTGTACCAGCGTAGTACTGCCTTAGTGGGATCTTTGAAGTATAAACAACATATATCGGTGTCACTATATAATTAAAATATTATAATAGGAGTTCGTATAAGATACCAAGAGTATTTTCCATCAATACTTTATTCACGTACTATTTAAAAGTAACGATATGAACAATATTTCAGAGTAAATGTAATTTAAGATGTAGATCAGATGATCACAAAATTCTTTCTACAAAAAAAAGGATCGTATGTTTAAGGTATTATTTTGACAAAAAAGGAGATTTATAAAAAGTTCCTCCACATAAAATTATAATTGTGAATGCTTTAATAATAGTTTTTGAAGTAGGGATGGCTTACCCCAATTGTATTGAATTATAAAAAAAAATATTTGGGATTAAATATACTTGTTGTAGTGTGGTCTAACTAGTTCATTTATTGGCATATTTTTAGTTTAGGAAAAAGTCGTGTCAATTGCAACTTGTTAAGCTTCTATAACCCTAATAATATTCTAGAACAAATTAATTTATGAAATTCATACCACTTTACAAGTGCATCATTTTATTTTCTTTTATTATTATTATTTTGGTAAAACAAGTACATCATTTTAATTAACATGTAATATACGTCAGCGCTAGAGGAAGACAAGACGAACCTTTAAATTTCTAATGCGAGCTCAGCTCCTCTGTACAAAAACATTAGTCATGCATAATATGTCTGAACTGAACCACGGGCTTGACGAAGACACCATGAAATGATAGGGGCGTTAGGCCTAAAAGGGATGAATTATAGAATAACGTTGGATCTGAGATAGTGTCTGCCATAGGCCCAACGGGTCCACACTCTGCATCAACCTCGCGCTAACACACCATATTTCAGAGTTTTAAATTAGAAAATATAGTGCATAACTATGTTAAATACAAACTAAAATCCCTTAGAACAAATACGTGTGTGTGTCGAATGTAAAATTCTTCAATAACTTTCACGTGTTTGAGAATCTTGAATTCTAAAAATCTCAATTCAAGACTTGAACTCGTTTTAAAAGATTAAAAAGTTCTCTGAGAAGTCTTCTACCAAACAAGAAAATCTCGAGTTCAGAATCTAACAAAACTAGCTATGTGAATTACCTTCTAAATATCGTATATAAATGCATTTGTTCTACGTGCATTTATTTGTGACTCAGTATATGCTTTGCTCTTCCATGTTAGTCCCAACTCTATCCCTTGGAAAGAAAGAGGTAGCACTGAAGATAGATATACACGAATTTATAGTACAACAATATATCACATCACCGATCGAAGAAAAAACACCCCACAAACTATATACTAGCCAAACACATCAAATACATAATTTAGAATTTAAGATTTTGTTTAAAACTAGTAAATGTATCTAACAAAGCGAAGGAAAAAGTCGAGAAGGAAGATATCAGAAACATCGAATCATCGTAAGTATCTTGATGAATCTGTTCTCATTATATACACTTAAAAAGCTAGGTATCCCCTTGCTTGCTTCATACGGTACAGAAGCTCCTCCCCATATAGCAAATTTCCCCTTATGCTGACTCCAATCACACAACAAAATTACACACTAGAGATTCAATTGTTGACGGCAACAACGAAATAATCAAGGAAAATCACAGCAACGATATGCATGATATGATGCATGTACCTAAAGCGATCCTCCTTCTATGATCCAACATCTTAACTAATTAAACATTGTTACACGAAACTACTTATACTGAAAATACCAGCAACATAACAGTCATTGAAAATTTTACTTACCACCACTTAATGGTAGACTACCCCACCCACACAATGAACAACTAAAAGATTTGAACGCTACGGCTGCAGATACTGAAACTAGCTAGGGCTCTAGCTCTGCGCTGTTATCATACTTCAACATTTCTGTTGAACATGCAGCTCATGCCTCAGTATATTATAAGGAAGGTCATGGCCCTAGACGGTAGTGACCGTCAGCCATGTAGTGACCATCCATATAGAGAGTTGCGTTCTGTGGATGCAGGCCATCCATCACCATGAACTGCATGTCTTCAGATGGTTTCCAGTGCCTTTTCCTTTGATTTATGAACCAGTTATTTATTTGCTTCTGGTCCAAACCAGTTGATTCAGCCAATGCCACTTTCTCCGATTCCTACAAATTATCCCAAACCCACAAAGAGAAGAAAGTGATGCTAAACACCGAAGCATATCAAGCTAAGAAATTTGTGTAAGAATGAAAATATGCATTACCGAAGGATAAGGCCATTTGTAATGTAATTCCCACCAGCTAAGTAGTTTTTGCCTAGCATCTTTGGGCAATTTTCCTTTCTTCTTTTTCTTTGAAAGTTCTTGCTTAAGGCTACTTAAGTAACCACTATACTTCCTCAACAAGTGATTTTTAAGTTCACGGTCTTCAGCTCGGGGATCAATCTCTGGCAGTTCTGTTTCTCCGCCACTATTGTCTTGATCCTCTTCAGATGAGCCAACGCCTTCACACTTATCATCTGCAAATTTGCTCAACACAGGAATGCAGAAATCTCTTAAGTAAGAAACCTCCTTATTAAACTGAGGAACTCAATAGCTAGAGCAAATAAATAATCCAACATGAATTATTACTTGATTTCTCTATATATAGATTGAGGATTCTAATATTTGGTGGGAATAAATATGAACGGAACTATTATTTAATACTCCACTAGATCATATATTAATTTATGTATTTCAGATGACAGCATTTGTATTTAATACATCATATTTACAGACTATGTCAAAACGCTGCTTAGTTGAGGAAGAGGCTTTAGTGCAGTGGCACTACCTCCCAGCCTTTAAGGCTGGTTACCTCAGTTCCAGTCCCCCACCCGCAGCACACAATGTGCTCCCCTCTACCTACAGGTTAAAAAAAAATACAGACGGCTTACTTATTTGTTTTTCAATAAAATGTACAGAGAATCCCTTCTGTCAACTCAAATGGACGATGCATCTAATGAACATTGATTATACAAGAATAAATTTTTCAACAGAACAAGAGGTCACATGATAGACGAGCATTTTCAATTTGTAATTCTCCCCAAGGAATTCAAAGGTCCATTACCTCAAATCTCCCTTCAATTTCTATCTCCTTTCCTAATTTTCGAAAGCATTAATTGTTAATTTTCTACTTCAAACAGCATTGTTTTTGTTAATAATCCAACCACTCTCCAGCAAAAAACAACAAAATATTATGAGGTAATTCAACTCCGAAGAGCAACTTGATAATAATCAGATTCCACAATGCCAAAATGAGTTCTTATTGAACGAGGTACACTAGGGACAGAGAATTTTTTTAAAAAAAAAATATAAATAAAGCTAGGTACTGTGTACAAACAACAAATAGAGGGGGAATTTAACTGAATCTCGTTTGAACTTGGTAGATTCAGTAGATAAACGTCAAATATATTCCCTTTAATTTGATAGTCGAACAGCTACTTTTTTCCCTTGTATACCCATGCTGGATCACTTGCTTGCTGAGATAACCCATCAAGCAGCCGAATTCTTTTATTGTAAATCTACTATGCATATAAACTCATAAAGTGCCTCCAATCCAATCCTACAACTTGTCAATGTCTATAGACAATGCTTGATATTCATGATGGCAGAAATGAAAGGTACCAATAGTGGTTTAATTGGGCATTCAAGTTAAAAATTAACCATGTAACCGCACAAGATTTTGGCTACAAAATTCTCGTGAATTTTAACATCCATCGGATTAAAGCAATGAATATGAAAGATATACATTGATGTAAAGTAATGTGATATGCAATGAGGAAAGATGACTATGAACTAAGATCAAATGCTTTCTAAACCCACAAAGGTACGTACGTAGATCCACACGTTTCCTTTTAGTGCCAATTTGAGCATAAACTATTCTTGCCTCGTCATTACCAAGCAACAAATATCACGTAATGACAATACGAAAAAGTAGCCCAAAAAAAAAAAAAAACGGCATATCGTATAAAATGCATATTCACGGACAACCAAGACAGAATGGGTTCTCAATATTATAAAATGAACATCGATTTAAGGAGCTGCCGTGGAAGAAACAAAATCACAGAAATTGAGAACGTGTTAACATTTGTTAAAAAACTGACAGACTAGGACCGTAGAGTCTCCATTGGTTTGCGAGTGGTGAATGGAACAGCATCCTATGTGTTTATTAGTTATTGTTATTGTTATTATTATTATTAGGATTAGGACTCCAAGACACATTAAAAAAGAGTAATCACCAAATGTGATTTTATTGCCATTTGTTGTTAGGCCTAGAGTAGAATAGAAGAGGCCATAACTGACCACTATAATGATGAGGGAGTGTATGTGTGTGTGTCTGTGGTGTGGGGGAATGTCATCCCACAAAACCCAATGAATCAGCGAAAAGCAGATTCATCGTAAACAATACTAATTAGCAAAAATACTAGAAAAGAATGTATTAATTACTCATTAGCAACCAAACTCTAGAAGAATAATTCTGTCAGAACTCAGAAGTAAATTAAGGAAAGATCTGAGTAGAGAACCTAGGTCTGTGAACTTGGGTCTAGACAAAATAGAAAAAACAACAAAAACTATCATGCAAATATTGGAAAAATTTTGCAATAAAATATAAAAATACATATATAATGGAATGGAACCTGTCTATTCTTGGTAATTAAAGAAATACTGATATATAGGCTCGTGATTAGGGTTCTGTGCTTCATCTTTTGATCTCATTCTGCGTCCCCTCTCCATGGAGTGTTAATTTTGGTCAAAGTTTGGTATACCAGAGAGTCCAGAAATACTAGAAATTCTCAAGTTTACGAATCTCAAGAATCCCAGACAATCCTGACCATGCATAATATATTGTGCAGAGAGTCATATACACACATATTACCCAAATGGCCTTATTTGATCCTTAGTATAGTCCAGAGAATTTGTTTGTTTTTTGTGATAGGAAACATTTAAAGGTATCTGGAACACGGAATTTGAAAGTGAGAAGAAGGGGAGGAGAAGGGAATAGAGTACTAGAAACTAGAAAGAGAAAGATAACATAAAGCAGGTAAGTACCAGAAAAGATCCGCATGGGTCCATTGCAAAGCATATTTAGCTGAGTTTCTATTCTTCGCATGAAATCCATTGCCTCTTGTATAGGCCTTGTCAATTCCTCTCGATACTTCACAAGCATGTCATAGTATGCTTCCTGATTATCAATCACCGTCAACAAACATTTCATTCTAACAATTAGCAAACCAAGCAAACCACAAAGCTCGGAAAGAGAAAAAGAGGCACAAACCCCTCACCCACCATGAATTGATCCAGTTCTGGGTCCTTGCAAGTTTCCCTCGAGCTAACGGAAGAGCGCTGCCGTGCCTCAAACTCCTGCCGAGCCGCAGCTAGACGCGCCACCACCTCCGGTGGTGCTCCAACCTACAAATACATAAACTTGGCTACAGTCACATGAACGGAAAAAGGAAAAGACTTGAAAGAGCAAGTTCTATATATATTTACATATAAGTTTTACTTAGCACGAATTGCTTTCAGAAAAATTTGGACGGACCTTTTGGCAATCCATGTAAGCTTCTAGAAGGTTAGAGTACTGAGGATGAGCAATGATTTTAGCTTTTATGGCTTCGACTTCGTTAGAGCTTTGGCTGCCTCCTTGGTGGTGCTGTTGATGCTGCATCGCGTGGTGAAGATTACCTCTCATTAGAGGATAGTGAAAAATCTGAGTTGGCTGCGAGGTATTGGCTTCGGTCTTGACAGTTGGGTGAGATTGATCGGATTGAAAACACTCTGATCCACCCGATTGAAGATGAAAGGTGTTGATAGGCAGCTGGTGATGATGATTTCCAACGCTTGAACCACCACTAGTCGTTCTTCCGAACCCAACAGCAGGCGAAGAGTACAAGAAATTTGATCTTGGAGCTGCGTTTTCACTCAGGTGATTACTATATTCCTCCATTGAAATCCAACTGATCTATCTTTCAGTCTCAGCTAAATTAATTGACCCACCTCAACAGCACGGCGACTTTTGAACCAGTCTCTTAAGTAAATCAAACAAGTCAAATCCAGAAAACCCTACGCTATAAACGGAAAGCAGGTTAAGAACTTAAAACCCTAAAACTCAGAGATTGGTAATGTTAAGGGTTTACACTTTGAAGGCAAAATCATAAGCAGAAGTGAGGTTGTCTATCTTGGTATTTCATATCATAGGGGGACGAAGTGGGAAGAGGAATATCTAGAGAACTAATGTGAAGGAAGGGCAAAGGCTTTGGGTGTGAGAGTTGTGTGCAAGTAAGATGATTGCTTTGCACCAGAAGATTTGGGGCATGGTGTTGGTAGTAAAAGGTAGAAATGGGTGATAATCTAATCTCACATAATAGAGTGGTGTACGGAGTGAGAGAGGAATAGAGGAGAGATGGGGTGGCGCAGTCGAAACCGGCAATGGCTCCGTGGTTGACAAGACTTTCTTTGCTTGTGAGAAAAAGAATTATTTGAAAATTATAAAAAGCAAGGCAAGCATAGCCTAGCAGATAAGCCCGCTGTACATTGTAGATTTTTTTTTGCTTTTAATTCCTTGTCGCTCAATCCCGTTTTGTTTCTTTTTTACCTCAACGATTATTGCACTGTTCAACTATATAAAAATCCATTTTATATTTTTTTCTGTTGAAATATATTATGAATATCAGAATATTCTTGTGTTAGTCATCCTGTTGTGTTATCTATGGTAATAAAAAGCAATATATACTCATACAAAAGTCACAACTTGTACATAAATTTTACATATAGCAGAGCATAAGAATTAAACTTTACAAATATTAATTTTCACTCAAAAAAAATTGAGTATAAATCCAAGCTATTGGTATGATTGGCAAAAGCTCTTAATTACTAGATAGCAACCCGAGTTGGGATATTTATATCTTATAATCCAGGAGGACATTTGATTGCAGTTTTTAGCGTCGAATAATATTATATTCAATTTTCCAAAGCTAGAAAGTACCACTGTTTCATGAAGTAATGATATATATGCAGAAAATTTTATTACAACATTTTATAAACTGTATTATATGGCAAAAAAAGGAATCTAACTAGTTAAATTTATTTATTTATTTTCAAACTAGACTCATACTCCACCACATTATTGTATAAAATTAAGTACCAAAGATTGTGAACTTGTTATTATTCTACATGCCCTAGGACAATGCCTGTTGTTTAATGTGGAGTATTCATTTTTTTTTTTTTGGCCAAGAGTTCTTCTTGCACAGTGTAGACGATGTCATATCAGGACAACAAATTATGATGTCATTCGGGTAAACTGAAACGACCTTCGTTAACAGTATTAATTGTGTTATTCTCACTATTTTACAATAAATATTGTTAATTATCATTAAAGTACTTTTCGCTACATTTCCGCAAGTAATGGTGCTTTTAGGAACACTTTTGATTTTGAAGACGCCTTTTCAAATGTTTTGGTAATTTTAGGAAAATTATTGTGAAAGCAATAAGAATTGACTTATTTGACAGCATAAATTTTGTTTACCTCACTAAATTTTACAAATACCAAATAAAAGATAAATTATTGCACAAAAGTTGCGGTGATATACTTACTAAAAATTCAGAAACTGGCATTTACGACCTTTATAAGGCAAAACGAAAAATGTATGGGTACTCCATTTTTTCTAAAAACTCACCCGTTTCTGCAAATTTTTTCTAGCAAGGTCCGGCTTCTTTACTATCTTTAGGTACAACTTTTTTGGGTAAGTCCAGCCATTTTTTTGTTTATCATATTCTCCTTCTTGTAAGGTTTCTGTCTCATTCTCTTGTATTCTGCTTTGGGGCTGCCACTACTACTTTATGATGAATAGCGATGGCAGCCTCATCTGTCTATTTTATTCAATTATTTGTGTTTTGTAGGTATTTTGATTTTTCTTTCAATAAATTGTTCTATTTTGTTAGTTGTATTTTACATATTTTCTTTGTTCAAAGACAAATATGGTGTTCTAACGGTTAATTCGTCATATTTAACCTCTATTTTATTATATCTCAAAATTTTAATGTCATATTTCATGTGCTCTATACATATAATATTTTAGATAAATCGACCATTTAAGCTTGCTGTAGTATATTTGGTGTTTTTTTCCGCTATTAATGATGTTTTGTAGTCAAATGTCAATAGCTTATGTTTTGCCAAGACCTGGAACCATGTATTTATTCATCTTTTAGTACAATGAAAAAAATGTAAAAGTTTATTTTTAGGTATTAGTTTTTCAAATTTTAAGAAATATTGTATTGAAAATTTTCATATGGTGTTATTTATTGTTGTTTATAATAAATTAACATTTCTCATTAAAAAAAAAAATCATGGAAGAAATAAAACTTGTATGTACCTCAGTATTTATGTTCAAAATATTGTATTTGATAATAGTAGTAGTTGTTTTATTTGTAAGCTACTAATAAACATGCATTAGTAGCTTACTAAACAGTTGGCTTTCACTGCCCCGGAAAGCTTACGGACTGATGCAGTTCCGTCGCTGCATTAAAACATTGGACTCTACTAAGAAAAAATCAAACCAATGGATGATCCCAGGTAATCTGGTCATGTCTTTAAAAAGCTTTTTTTTGTTAAAGGTGATTGTAATGGTAATACTACAGTTGTGTTACTTTAAGAGCATAAATATTCCTGCACCAACAAAACGTACGACTTAATATTCAAAATACAAGGGTTTTGTGCCATGCTTCAGTACTGATTACAAATGTTCAATTTCTAATTAAATTATAAGATGATGATAGAATATCTTAGTATATAAAGCACCCAGTAGGGGAAAATGTAAGAAGTTTTGGATACAGACCAACGTGTACATCAAGTCATTACTGTTGGTCAAGCATATCCAGCTTTTGCAACAGAAACTAGATTTTTTTTATTTTCTAAACTGCACTTTTTTTACACGACCTTATGATTCTCTAATCTCTTTTAAATTACACAAACCATTCACTATTAAAACTGATTTAATGGATTTTGCTACACAGCACTTTAACATAAACTAGATTTATATCATTATGAAACTTCTAGTGACGCCTCTGGTTCCCCCACCCCCTCTTCTTTTTTTGGGTGAAAGTAAGTTTCTTTTCGTAAAAGTGAGCTTCATATTATCATATATTACTAGCTAGCCAGTACAAATTATATAATATATTTGTTTTACTGTCTCTTTAGAATAATAATAATAATAAATCTTAATATTATTAAGTGATGTTTCGAGTTTTGCACTGGGCGTGGGTGGGCAGTGGGAGACTGGGAGGGATTTGGTCAGTGTGCACAGTGGGAATTATTTCAACGGTAAGCAGTAAAAAGGCATTCATTCTGGGAAGTGTATCGTGTCCTTAACATCTGACCCTATTTTGAGAGGGTGAGTGAGTACCAAACTGTTTGTGACGACCCACTGCACCAAAACCACGTGTGTACAATGACACCACTAGCTACCAAAACGCACAGAGAACACACACACAGATACTCGCACTATTTACTCTTTTTGTAGATGGGCGTGTGGTGTGGTTAACTGGTTATACACTTATACCTAAGTTTATTTGCCTTCTTGGCTCCGCAACGACCAACGAGATGTAGGCAGCTCGTGGGTGGCGGCGACGAGCGTGTATAGTATAGTTACTAATATAGCTAGCAATGTATTGCCATTGCTTCCGCTGCCCACACATAGTGATCAGTCATCACACGTCAGTTTTAGTTTGTAGAGACAGAGAGAGTGAGATTGAGAGTGAAAGTGAGAGACCCCACTGCACTTAAAAAGGCCTCAACACCCCCCGCGAGTCCCGCGCTCCTAGCAGGGGGGCCATTTAGTAGGAGAGATGTCCTTCAAATACCCTCCTCCCTTCTTTCTTTCTCTCTTTTTTATCTCTCTTTGCTTTTCATTTCTCTTTCTTTCTTTCTTTTTTCTTTTATTTTTGGTTTTTCTGAAGCAGATTGGACGTTTCCAACTTTTTCAACACAAAAGAGTCCAGTATGAATTATGTACTCACCCAGGTACCCTTCCCAGGTCCATGTCCAGTTCATTTGTCATTCAACTTCACTATTCTTCGCCACTTCCCCATGTATCAATGCAAGTGCAACAACACAACACCCCCCTCTCTTTTCTTTTGTCTCTTTCTCTGTAGTTTTTATTTCATCTCTTCTTTCTCCTACAAAACAAAAATCTATTTCTAATCAGAACCCATTTTCAGAGATATGACCAAATCTATTTTAATCACTAATTTATATTCACTTAACTGGGAAAATCCAAAGCCTTTGGATAGTCCCCACATGCAACATCCTTACGAATTAATATGATCTCATCCCTGAGAAGCGGAAACCCGAAAACATATATTGCACATTGTACATATTTCTATTTTTTCATTTTGTTTAACGATTAAAACATATATTATCGGCCTAGTTTTAGTATGTCGAAACAATTTTAAAGACGCAGCTTCACATATTGATACTTATAAAGTTATAAGAGGTTTAGGTTAACCAAAACTCACGGGCATTAATTTCAGGAGATTTTCCATATGGATGGCTTCCCCTTCACTTCATTTTTTGAGTTCTGTTACAGTACAGTTGTCCATTATTGGACTTTGCCTTTTGCCAATCACATCACCATCTACATCATCATCATATGAATGAGCTGTTCCTGTCATGTCATTCAGAAAGTTACACATGAAATTTCTTTAAGAAAAAGAGAGAGAGTTGGGTCTACAGTTTCAAATCTTTACCCTCTATGGTTGGGAATGTATTGTAAGGAGGCCTTCCCAAATTAATACTTTGTAATTAATCATTGGTTTTATTTTGCCAAATGCTTCAACTTTCTGAACAAATTTCGAACAATTTTTATCAGAAAAAGCATGAAAATGTCGCAAGCATCAACAAAATAAATCTACAAGCTAACTAGTGTTGTCGAGCATTTTTTTGGGGAAAGGTATTATTTTAGATTGTAATCGTAGAAATATTTTAATTATTTTGATTATAAAATATTTAATTTCATTCTCATTTATTCTAAAATCAATTTTAAATTGCTTCTCATAAAATTTGTTTTGGGAAGCCGAATTTGGCTCGTCAAAAAGAGTCAAAGCAATCCCAAGAAGCATTTAGAATAAGCTGAGGCCTATACTACCCACCCCTTCTTTAGGTGGGTGAGAGTACTTATAGAATAATTTTAATGTTGTTGTAAATATTTTTAAAAATTAAATTATTTAATATGTATCAAAATATATTTTTTTTTATAAAATATAAGAATAGTTTAATATAAAAAAATATATCAAAAATTAAATTTAAAAATTTGTTTTCTAGCACGTTTTTTATATTGTGCATTTTTATATTTTATAAAAAATTATATATTTTAATATATATTAAATAATTTAATTTTTTAAAATTTTTGTAACAACACTAAAATTATTGAGTAAATTCAATAAAATCTTACCCAACTAAAATAAGAGTAGCACTGTCTCTCTCTAGTGCTCACCTTAAAATAAATCTTCAGTGGATGTCAGTAAAAATCAAACTTTAGGTCTGAGTCGTATTCTTCTTCTTGGCCAGGTGTGTGATGTACAGTATTCCAAATAAAATGCTCAAAACAGCACGAGTTAAACTACTAGAATATCCAGCTTTCTTAATCAAAGAAATAAATCGACGTGCAGACAAGGGTAAGTAAAAAGTAGACATGTATAATATATCAGAGAATCAGAGATCAAACATCCACGCATAAAATAATATGGGACCAAAGTATTAAAAATATGGGAGAAATTAAACAAAAGAAAAGAGCGAAAGAGACATGCATGATTAGAACTGAATTGTGTTCCTTCTTGATACGCATCTTTGCTCGCTTCTTAAACTGTATTGTAAATGCATATAGGGATATCACTCAAATTGAATTCTCGATTGTCCAAAGTTAATTCTGACTCAATGAATATTAGTAAAATTTTGAAAATATCATCTCTGACTTTATAACTTCACAATTAAATTTTTTAGAGAAACCGCCTTTCTAAATTTTTTACAAAATCATCTTCCAAATTATTTTTCAGATAAAATATTCAACATAATTAATTATTTTCAAAGTCAACTTTTCAATAAGTTAATTCAAACTTACATTCATTAATCTTGAAAGAGAAGAAATAAGTTATTTTTTGGTAAACGTTTACAAATCTTAACAGTCTTATACAAGAGAAATACTAGATAAGAGGATATTGGTATAGACATCGACTAACTTTCTATGGTAGGAATAAGAACCCATCTTAGTGCCTGCCATTATCAAATATAGTAAATATGCCAAACAGGAGACAATTCTTGGCGGACCCATGTCTGCCATTAAATCATATCATATCTTATGTGTTCTAAGTTTAGCAGCCTCCTTTCTAGATTTAATCAGTCATAATACCGAGCAACTAACTTTGTTGCGTAAGACAGATAATTAAGGTCAAGAATTAATAGATAATATCATAATATATAATATTACTAAGTGGGCTAGCTAGATATTATCTTTAACTTCTTGTTAAGCAACCAATCAAACTTTATATTAAGAATCCGAGGGGATAATGTTTAGCTTTTGGTTCACAATATGAACAGCCTCCGACTGATGTGGAACAATATCATCCACATTGCCAGGTTCCCTGAAATCAACCAATAAGATCAGGGCTTCTAAATGTAATTAATGATCCTCCTTCCAGCTGCTAAACAATAACAAGACCCAATTGTAATTATTGTAACAAAAGGGGAGGGAAACCCGTATGCTTTATTAGGTAAAATATTCCGATTTGCTGTCAAACAATGAATAAAGAGAGGTTTAAGCGTTTTAAGCAACTAAATTAGTCAATAAAGGGTTCATGTTTTATTAATTAACTTAACAGGAGGAAAAGTTAGGTGGATTAATCACACAAGTAGATGTGAATACAGTAACAAGCACTATCTATTGACTAAATGTGGGAAAAGATTGAAGGTGTCTATTTAAAGATATTAAGAGAATATTGATTTGATGGAATAGGACAGAAAAATTCGCATTAATCAAAAGATTCAAAACTATCGAGTCCAGTAAAAGAACAGTGATGTGCTTGCCTTAATTGACTTTCCAAAATCAAATGAAAGGCTTTTTTTTTTTGGTACATATTAAAGACCTTTTTCATTTGCACAGAACTTTTACACTTGCTCAATAAANTTTTTTTTTGGTACATATTAAAGACCTTTTTCATTTGCACAGAACTTTTACACTTGCTCAATAAATTATATGCTATTTAATTTCTGAGGAATTATTTCTCCACGTTCTTTTGTCCCTTAATTAATGTCTCTTTGTTTAACTAAACGGATTGTTTAAATATTATCACATCAGAAAGACAAAATTCATGAAATTGTTTAATTAAAGTAATGATAGTTACACTCTAATTACTATTATATTTTTATATTGTGTACATATGGTAATATTTAAATTTAATTAAATATATTTACACTTTAACTTAATTAAACCACTTAAACTCTTTTTATGAGTCAAATGTTACACATTGTCTCACAAAGGGTAGATAAATTTTCTTAAGTAATTATTTGTGAGCTAGGGAATTTCATTGAAAATAAATCTTATAAAAAGTTGACGTTACCTTTACAAATTTTATATGCATGAATGTGTAAATTGTACAAATGGTTCTGTTCAATTAAGTTTATAAGACTCCAACTATAGTTTTTATGTTAAACTGCAATATACGGTACAATTATACATAGTTATAAATGTATCTAGCATTGTTTAAAAAGGATTTGTCGTCGTTGAAAATAAATGTATTGTCAACTGAGTCAAATCTCTCAATCTTACAATCAAAGGCACAAATGAAAGGAGGAACAACTTTTATTTAATAAATCTGATGTCATTGATCACATATAACTACTCAAAAAATTTATTAATTTGCATGGCCAGGTACAGGAGCCATAAGACTCAATTGAGGATACTGCCTTTTTTCAACTTTCTTGGCAAAGATTTGTTTTAATTAAAAGCTTTTGCAAAGTAATATAATAATGTCTTCAAATCCTAAGTGCGCTGCCTTTATAGATTTATTGAGAACAATTTTTTACGTGCATGGCCCTTCAATCCCATATAATTAAAACCATCAAACAATGTGATGATTTTTCTTTCCTTTCTTTACATTCGTAAAGTTTAAATTATAAAAGAATAAATAGAAAATAATCACCTTTCTTTTCGCCCTTTGAGTGCCATCATAATAATGCAAGCGGCAACTATGCTGATATCGGCACTCACAGCCAAGAGAATCACAGCTCAGATTTGTTTAATTTCGTGCACATCTAATCTGATTGATGCATAAACATAATTTAATCTTTGCATGATTAAGTCGATTTAACAAATCTCCATAGCAATATTGATTTGTAGTTAATCACCTTGCATGTTTGCCACTTGTCATATTGAAGATTCTAATGTCTCAGATAGCGTTGACCGTTGAGTCTTAATGGCTAGCAACAACCCTAATACTTATACAGATCACCCTATTTTGTTAAAGCCAATCATTATAACCTTGAACACAAGTTTCTCTCCTATCCCCTTTGTTTACATGTAGATGTCGCAACCTTCTGGGAAAAGAGCTATGTAATTACTTTAAATAAATTTGTGATGGTGTGACTTAACACATATCTAATGAGTAATAAAGAAAGACAAATTCTAGCTAATACATTTTTAAATTCTGATTCATTATTTTCGGTTTATCTGTTTTTTTATTTCATTAATTAATGAGAGTTGAATGTGCGAATAGGAAGAAGTTACATAAAATAAATAGTATGGGGGTAAATTTTTTTAAAAAAATTACTGTACACTTCAAAAATGAAATTACATTTTCTAAGTAATACAACTTACACACTATTTACACTTGCATATAACTATATATATTCTTATAGTAATTTTGAGTTATGGTATATATATATTACAGATATTTTGTAATTTTTTTATAGCACAAATGTGACTTTGTTTATGTCACACAATATATTTCTAAAAAATCATAAAAAAATCTTATAAAAAAAATTTATAAAAACAAAATGGTTTAAATATATTGTATGTCTATATAATTTGAACGAATTTTGAATCATATCTTTATATATATTTTTTTTTAGAGTTCTTATAATTTGAAATTTGTTTAATTGGATCCTTGCTGTCATCATCGGTTATAAATTCGTTAGTTTAGTGCTAACATAACAAATGACTTGTCCATATGACAATAAAAGAAACTCAAATGGTGTCAAAATGACACAAAAATTACCACGTTATCAACTTTTTTATGCATTTTTTTGAGTTAAAATTTGATGAGATGATTATTTTTGTACTACTTTAGCACTACGTCAATTTCTTTTATTGTTGCATAGACAAATCATTTGTTATGTTATCATTAAATTGATAAAATTATAATTGAGGGTGATAGCAGAGACTCAATTAAAAAAAAAAAAATTGAACTATAAGAATCTCAAAAGAAGAAAAAAAAAACTATAAAAATTTGATTCAAAATTTGTCAAAATTACATGGACATGCAGTATATTTAAATCAAAACAAATTAAGCATTATTATTTTTTCTTATTGAGTATTTTACATACGTATTATGGTTATCTACGTATTAATACAACTTGAGAAGATTTCTTTCCGATAGAGAGGAAAGACGAAAATTGGAAAAGAAGAAAGATGAAGTCCGTACATTTTAAAGACATTTGTTGAAACTAATACAGCGGGTAAGAAGAAGAGCGACAGTGGGGTGCCATGAATACTACCTGCAGAGCAGTGAACTGAGAGTTTATTTTACGATTATTTATGGGTTATAAATACCGAACAGCGTCTGCGTCTTTACTTTAGTCAGTTTTTTATTCCTCTTTCTCTTTAATACTGTTATTATTCTTATTATTACTATTTTATATATTTTGAGGGATAATACTATTCCATCTTCAGTTAGGTATGTTTGGGTAGATCACCTAGTATTTTTAATATCTTTATAAAATTTTAAAAAATTAAATTAATACATGTCATTATGTCAATAATATTTATTATGAAATATATAAATTATACAAAATAATTTGAATTTTGTTAGTTTTATGGGAGCAGTTATTTTTATAATTTATTTTATTAATATCACATTTTATTTAATATTTAGATATAATAAAATTAAATTATCCTAATTTAATATAATTTTTTTAAAAAATCAACTAATCATTATATTATTTTTCTAATTTGTGGCTCAAACTTTTTTTACAATTATCTTTAATCTTAATTTTTTATATCATTTAAGCAGAGATATAAAAACAGAGTAACAAATTTAGAACTGGTGAATTAACAAACCTATGTGCGAGCAATCGTAAAAATGGATTGGGCAATATTCTTAGAGCTTGGGAGATGAGAGACTCGACTCGACCATCGTTAACTGCCAAATAAAATTGATTTTTGTCCGACCCAAACAAAATTGGAAACAGATTAATAAAACTAATTCATATCATGAGTGTAGGGCTTTACATATTAATGAAAATTTAAAAAGAAAATAAATTACAATTAATAAGAATTAAAAATATAATTAATTAGTTTTATATTTTATATTTTATATTAAAAAATAATTTAATTTATATTATAGTTAAACTTAAAATATTAATAAAATTAAAAATTAAAAATAATCATAACTTAAAATGTATAAATTATTGTAACATATAAATAATACCTAATAACTTAATTATTAACTTTTTTTACAAAAATGTTAAAATTATATTAAAAATTCCATTAAATGTTTAAAACCCACTCAAAATCCCTCTTAAGATGAAGGGTTGCGTAGGGGCTATCTTCATCTATTCTATTCTATTTCTACATCATCAGTATCAGTTATCTGGTACTGCCACTGCCACACACTTATCAGTTTTCTCTGTGTGTATATCTCGTTCACAGCCAGAGTCAGAGTCAAGGTCTCACTTCACGGGCCCGACCACATCGCGTCGATCTCTCTGCGGTTCATTTTTAATATTTTTTGTAACTTCATGGGACCCACGGACGATGTCGTTTCGAGGAGAGCGCGCGAGAACATCGCGGGAGCTGCTTCCCAATGCACTGCCACTGCAACACATCATAACTCTCTCTCTCTCTCTGTGCTGTGCCAGTCCCCCACTGCCTCCCTCTCTCTCAATTCTCATCTCTCTCTTTTTGTTTTTTTTATCTCTATTAATTTCTTAATTTTTTTGGCCTTGAAATTTGATTAATTGTTGTTTATTATTAGTTGGGGTTCAAAGTTGAAAGTGCATGACGATGAATTTGGGTGGCAGAGCCAAACCATACCCGTCCCTAATCCCATCATGTCAAACTTTAACTCCTCTCTGACAGTGAGACCCAAGTCTGGGCCTTTTTATGTGTGTTTGTGGAATGGGGTGGAGGGAGTGGCTGTAGGGGGCAGGGGCAATGCAAAGCATAGCAAAGCGAAGGCATAGAAGTGCAGGTCCACTATGTGCCCATGTGGGAAGTGGGCTCCATTCAAAGGGTGTGAGAGAAGAGAACCTTCAGCTATTTAGGGCATGGATGGGACTCCATGTGTGGGTCCATTCCTCATCTTCACAATCATAATCATCATGTTCATGTTCATGTTCATGTGTAAGTGTACATGTAATAGCAGTAGTGGTAGACTAGTAGTAGTAATATGTAGCAGATGGTGGTGGGGAGCTGTCAATTTGATGTGAGTGGCCTCTGTCCTAAACATGTTGAGACTAGGGACTCTCTATCAGGGCCATGCTATTGGATTTGATGGCTGCTTAATCTACTTCACATAATATCAGTGTTTTAAAAATCAGATCGGACCGTTTGATCTATTCAACCAGTGTTGGGTTTGAATTTCGATTCAATTAAGGGGTTAAATCTTTAGAACAGTTAAACCGGTGAAAATCAGAGTAAACCAATGTGAACCAATTCGGTTTTATATAACCTAATAATTCAATTTTAATAAAAAAAATCTAAAAACATTCCATCAAGAAATTTGAACCCCCTTCCTAAAAGAAGAGGATAAGATGCTTGAACTATTAAACTAATATTTTTTGTGAATAAATTTGTATTATAATTTACTTGTTCGCATTTAAATTGTATAATAGATAAATATTGGTTATAAGAGGATTTGAACCCTCCTTCTAAAATAAATAAAAAAATATTTATCACTAAGCTAACTTTAATTTTATTAACAAATTTGTATAAAAATATATTTATTATAATTTAGAATATATAATAGGTATATTAAATATTATATTTATATAAAAATTATATTTATAACGTTATCGGTATGACCATTTGGTCCAACCGGTGCTCATTCTTTAAAATGATTCACTTACCGGTCTAATTTTTAAAAGATTGCATAATACTCGATCAAATTGCCTTCTCACACCTTCAACACACTCACACTACGCTCCGTATAAAAGCAACTTCTACATATATTCTATCTTCATATGGATTGGTCATTAGAGCCTTTGCTATTCTATTTTTATCCTTTTCTTAACTGATAGTAATTAAAACTAATATAATTGAGATGGTCCCAGTTGCTGTTAATGTGTGTCTCATTCATTAGTGTCATGAATTTGATCATCATCAACACCATCATGCGCGTATGGAAATGGAAGCAACAAGTCGAGCAACTCACAAATGCTCAAGTTGTGACTTGTGAGTACTGTCACGTAATCATAGTGACCTAACAAAGTTTTACTTCATCTCCCCCATCCCCTTCTCTCTTTTCTTTTTTTACCCTTTCTTTCGTTTCCTCTCATGCCATACATTTTTTTTATCGTCGAGGGCCCGACTTCTATAAGAACTTATCGCCCAAACTAATCAATCAGTCCCCTAAGGCCCAGAAATATTAATACCATGTTCGCCTTTTTCCAGTGTTTTTTTTCTCTGGCTACATCCTTTGTCATCAGCAGTTGCATTATTTTTAAAGAAATCATGATATTTATACACCAGTTGGGTACAATATATGTATATATATTTGTACAATACATGCCAAAGTGGTATTTTGGAAAGTGTTTGGTATACAGTAATTTTCATTTTGTAACATCAGATTTCATGTAATTTTAAATTACAAAGTTGCATTACGATATTTTGTATTAAATTAAAGACGATAATTCAAGATTAAACCATATAATTTAATACAATCCAGGAATTATAATCCCATCCTCTGACAAGAAGCCAGAGAATTTAAAATTACACTATTTATGTAATCTAGTGCCACTAAAGGCTGAAATTCATTACCAATTGACATACTAAATAAGTGAATCTTAAATAACTTTTTTTTTTTATGTGTAAATACCTCTTGATCTAATTCTCTTGTACTTACATCTATAATTTAAAATTATAAGAGAATAAAAAAAATAAGAGGTTTCTTTGATACTTTGATATTTATGTGATATGTCATATCATATGAGAATAATTGATGTGTGAATGATATATGTACAAGTCAATTATTTTTAAGGTTGTTTGAAAAAATAAGATAAATTATATTTTATATCAAATAAAATATAAAAATTACGTATAATTACGTATGATATATCTATGTGATATTATAAAATTTTAAACAAAAATATTGTGGTATATAGTATATACTGAACACTTTTCAGAAGTTATTGGACAGAGTGTGGGGTACAAAAGTTTACGGGAAGAAATTTTCTCTAGGTTACACATCAAAGATGCGTATAATGTTGGGCCAACTCGTGAGGCATGAAGTGGGCTTTTTGCTGGACTGCCCGTCCTTTCTTGGCGGATGAATAGAAACTTATATGGTCGTCGGTCACCCAATAAAAAGAATGAGATTTTTTTAAATACTTTTGATATTTATATAATATGTCATATTATATGAGAATAATCAATATGTGAATGATATGTGTACAAATAAACTAATTTTAAATTTGTTTGAAAAATAAGATAAATTATATTTATATCCAATAAAATATAAAAATTATGTATGATTGTCACATCAGTGTAGTATGACATACTTATGTAGTATCATAAAATCCCTGTAGAAAGAATAATCGAAACTTTATATTACAAGGTCGTCCGCTGAACAAAGATCTTATGTATTTCTTTGATGTAATAGTTTTTATTACATATTTTCATAATTAATATAAAGCACTTAATCAAAAACTAAAATCAAATACTGAAAGATTATGAGAACCTGTAATTTTTTAGAGAATATTTTCTACGATGTTAGGTCAAGGTATCTTCAAAAAATAAAAACCCTGCAGCATGGCGTTCTCTTGCTACTGAATCTGGAAATTTTCATTCAGGATGGCGTTATTAGGTAACACTTTGGTTAGGATTAAGTACTGTGGGCCGCGTTTTGAGTGTAAAATTTTTTTTTGAAACAAGTTAATTATTTGGGCTGTATTTTTTGAAGACATTATTCTTTTGGGCCGGATGGCAAGTACATTTTCAGGCCATTGATGGAATGAAAAGGGAGCCCATTTTTGTCGTCTGGGCCACTCAGAATGCGTCATCACCAAACGCTATTTCGCTGATCTCATTCTGAGCTTTTCTCTTTTATATTTTATCACTCTTCGTCTGGCTATCCACAAAGTACATATATATATATAAAATCTGAAATTAAAAGCAGTGACTAGTGAACAGAGTATCACAACCAGCAAGAATTTCTTTTATTTCTTTACCTCAACAACATAGCCAAGCCAACATAGCATCAGATCACAACTTATGTATGTAAGCAACAAGACAAGAAAAAAAATAGTACCACTTTTGTATAGAGCCACCACCAGCACATGTACAACTCCACGGCTTAACCAACATATTGATCTTTTCCTTGCGAGGAATTCTTAAGTTTGAAAAACAACCAAGGACGGCTATGTTTGGGTAATGCAGAATAGTTATAAGTCGATGGATACCACTAGTGGCGAATCACCCTTGTCAACAACAAATGTCTTAGAAATCTTCTTTGATAAGGTGACAACTTCCACGTTGTATGTTCCATGGAAGCCTCTAAAGTTGAACTGTCCTTGCTCATCAACATGACCATGGCTGCGTGACAGCCACTCTTGTCTAATAGCAAGGTATCTTTTCCCAGCTTCATTGATATCACCTTCTGCATTCACTAAGTGTGAATTATCCCTGCTCATAAACAATTCCCAAAATCCCCACAGCATGATACCCTCTACTGCAGGGTGAGCAAAAGCTTCCCGCATCATAACTTCTAAATCATCTGCTCTCACGTATTCATTGATGGAAGAAACATCAAGCTCTGTAAACCAGATTGGTAAACCCAGAATACCCAATTCATCAAGAGCAGAACAAACAATAGGCCCCACTGGACTGTCTATATGACCTTGAATTCCTATCCCTCCAACAGGTGCACCTTGCTCTTGCAAATCAAGAACATGTTGTATGTATTTTTCTGGAGATGATCTGGTGTCACATCCATCTTCAACATGATAATCATTCACAAACAGTGTTGAAGATGGATCTAGTTGGTTTGCAATCTTGAACATGTTTGCCCTGATATCTTTACCAAGTCTATCTTGATAAAATGAACCATGCATCATCTCATTATTAACATCATAGTGCCTAAACTTGCCCTTGTAGCGAGTAAGAAGATCATTTAAGCGATTTTGGACAGCCGTCATCAAGTCATTCTTATTCAGTGATTTAACCCATTGCTGAACAGTACCATCCACTTCCCAAAAGATACAATGACCGCGAGTTTCTATCTTGTGTTTCTGACACAAGTCTAACATCTCATCAGCATCCTTGTAGTTGAAGTTTCCATGCTGTGCCTCTGTCCAATACCACTTCAACTCATTCCCAAACACAGCCCAATTAAAATGTTTCACAAAGAAGTCAACAAAATCTTCATTGTCAATATTTGTTCTGTTGATACATGATCCAACTGGAAAATCATTCTGTATTTGTCTGACTTTCACCAAGGTTCCCAGATAGCTGCTTGAGTCCACTCCAGAGAATTTCAGGATAACATCACGCTTACGGATCTGCAGTATAGCAAAATGTTAGAAAAGAGAGTAGCCTGTTTTTCAAATCATGCAAAATACCAGCTCATGTGCATAATTTCTTCTTTTTCCCCCCCATCCTTTTGGAATTGGGGAGCGGGGAATAGATATTATCCAAATCTTAAATCATTAAAAGCAGTTGAACTACAAGAGATCTTGAGCAATTTCCATATGTCTCTGAAGCTATAGTTAAGTAAAATTAATTATACATGACGGAAATCAAAGCTATATATTTACCTTGTCTGTCTGCCTCGTTAAATATCTAAACCTTTCATGTCTATCAACAGGGAAAATCTGAAGTCCAGCAAGCATTAAGTCTACACCTGGAGCAGGACCTTGAACATAAACCAAAACCTTTGATGGTTGCTTCTCGATTCTGAAGGACCCACCAATTTCATGCCATCTATCATCAGCAACCTCAGCTTGTCCTCCATTGACCCACTGGTTGTCAACACCAAGGGCAACATTCACATTCTGTGGACCACTTGATCCTGAACCAATCCGAACCCAAGCTGATACTTGGTAAGTCAGAAAGAGTTTCAATTTATCAATGATCATCTGAGCAGGACCCATCCAATTTTGTGTGCGGTTGGTCACATGGATGTAGCGCCCACTTAGAGGTTCATGAGGCCCAAGGGAGTCTCTTGCCATTGGTGGCATTATATGTGGTGAACCAGTTTCAACATTTAAAGTGCAATTCCCAAGGGGAAACCATCCTTTGGTGCCATCAACCAAATTGCTGTTCTCAATTATATTAATCCCAAAAGCAGCATTCTGCATAACAAAACCAATCTTTAGGTGCTCGAAACATATGGCATTGGCCTTGCAGCCAAAACATATATAGGTAATATTCCAGGAATTGCCAAAATTATAGTAAGGCAATTTATTGAAAGTCCAACCTGAATATCTGGTGGTGTTGAAGGAGGTGATTTAGCTGTATGCTTTACAACCAAAGTATTCACAAGAATGTCAGTGCCTGGAGCAGGACCTTCTAAATAAATTACCACTTTTGATGGAGAACCATTTAGAAGAAACTTTCCCTGCAACTGAGCCCAATCTTTGTCTGTGGCCTGCACACTTCAGTACATACAAGCTTCATTCAGCAATTTAAAGAAATGTCAAGGGAGCTAATATGAACTATGCATAAATCCTAATTTATTTATTTTTTATCAAAGAATTCAACCATACTACACCTAGTTTCTTTTTTAATTTTCTAAGAATACTAATTAGGAGAGTTTCATGCCATAAGGTCTTTGCGAAAGACAGTAATATCATCTTATAGATATAGAAAATAAGACAGAGACTAACTTGGCAATGCCTATATACTGCTCTCGAAGATCTGGTGCTTGGACCCACAAAGTAGCTCTTACATCAGCAGTAGTTACATTGTTCCCGTATATCTGAACTAAAGCAGTGACCTCATAGACAAGCTTGCGTTGCACTCTTCCAGTGATCTCCTGCTGAATTCCATTCCAGCTTTGTGTGCGTTCTGTTGCAGATGCAAAGAATTTCCCAGACTGTGGCAGAATTTTACCATCTCCCATGGAATCATGTAATACAATCTTGCAGCCTCTTCCAGACCAATTATTCAGGCCATCCTCAAATTTGGGGTTTATTATAATGTTGTCATCTCCAGCAGAAGCACATCCCGTGCTTGTATTCTTTCAAAATAAATAGGAAGATGTATCACAAGTGTGTAATAAGCATACAGATTTCAAGAGACAGTGAAAGAAAAGAAACTGATATGAATTTCTTGCAATATCAAATCTAGCCAGAAAAGATGGGATAACACTATAAAGTGCAATAAGAAGGATGTGTGTTTATATATGTAATTACATGATATTCAGTTGAACTGGAACAGGTGATCTCTACTGATTGTATAAGCAGGTCAACTCCAGGAGCAGGTCCTTCTAGATAAAATATAACCCGATCGGCCACAGTTGACAAAGAAAATGTCCCTTCCAACTTTTCCCAGCTATCCTTTGTAACAGAAGTTCTGTAGAAAATAATAGCATGAGAAACTTTTCAATTTCTTTAGAACAAAGGTGCTGCTGCAATGAAATTATAAAATTTTGTACCTGCCAATGAACAAGTAACTAGTAGCTGAATCTTTATACTCTAGTTTTAGAGTAGCTAGAACATCAGCAGATCCCTGAACAGCCCCAGATACCCCAACACAAGCTGAAACCTTATAACTGGAACCAAGGCAAACTCTGCTAGTGATGTCCTGCTCGAGACCTTGCCAGCATTCTTTACGATTGTTCACAACAGCATAATTACCACCTGAATTCATTGATAAACCTCCTTGAGAACCTGATTCAGCTGAAATTACATAGCAATTGCAACAGTTGGAATGCCAAGAGTTCAGCCCTCCTGAGAAGTCATGATTCAGTATGATATTTGTAGCCTTGCTACTGCTTGGACCAGAGTTACTTCTATTTGTGATCTGCCAAGAAAAGCAATATTAGAAAACAAACAGATAGAGCAAAGTACCCAGAATAAATGCACACCAAATTTTATCTCCTAACTAATGACTTCTCAGTTCTCACTTATATAATGTTAATCCTAAAATATGAATTGCATCATGGTCACCCTTAATTTAGAAGCTGCCAACCTAATGCCCTTACCACCTTATAAGTAATTTTTTCGGGGTTAGAAAAAGGATATTTGAGAGTTTTAACCTCGTATTTCCATTCATGGTGAGGTCACTCAACCGAGCGTCTATGTTGTCATTCTATATTTTTTACTTAACCCCAATTATAAAAAAAATGTGGCATAAGTGGTTGAAGTATATAAAACAACCCAGTTCATTGTGGTATTTTCCGAAGGTAATTAAACTATAGAATAAATAAATGAGCTAAATCAGAAAAGCCAATGCAGTGAACAGCTTGGCGTCGAGAAACTTGATGAGTAATGGGAAAAAGAAATTCCGCACCTCAGAATCGCCGCAAGCATTGTTGTTCTGTGGGTGTTCCATAGTTTCTCTGGAACTCTAGCCCAATATAACAATCAAGCAGAACAGCTTCAATAAGGAAAATACCAAATGGGTAACTAATTAATCGGAAAAAGAAACATGATTACACGAATACCAACGGCAATGTCAATTTAAAGAGAGAAAAAAAAAGCCCACGAAAGTACCTGAGGATGCTTGTGCTTGCAGTGGGAGCGGGACTTGGAGACTCTGCTGGTGAAGCAGCAGGCTGAAAACCTCTTCATTATATACACACTCGTCTCAGCAAATTTGCGAGTGAAGGCTACGAAAACAGCGGGGCCAACAAACCAACCGATCAACGAAACTCCTTCTGGGAATGCTGTTAGCTTTTCGTCGCAGTTGTCCTTTGTCTGGTTATATTCAAACAATGAGATCAAATTAATTTTATAACTAAATAACGACTTTTAAAATTATTAAAAAAAAAATTGAACTTACTTTGCTTTCTGTTTTCTCTTTTTATTTTCTTCTTTCTCTGAGCAGTCCGGCCTTTCTGTTCTTGTTGCTTTGTCTTGCAGATATGTAATGCTTGAATTGGAATGGAAGCCTAAGGTTCATAGGATGAGGATGATTTGGTTCATTAATTTACATTATCTCAGACCCATTTGTATCAGACTTCGAATGGACTGTTGCAGAGTTAGGTGAAGATGGTTTTTCTAAAAGTAAATAATAGAAGTTTTTGGAAACTAGACGCTTGATCCCCTATATATACGATACGGGCTTGCATTGCAGGTGCACCCATCTAAAAGTAAATTATTACCACCAATTTGATCCTTTCAGCTTGTAAAATTCATATATGAAGAACCTAAATCAAAGCATCATGTTTCTGTTTTACTTTCACAAAAGCCAATCATGTGACCAACCAAATAAAAAGTGAAGTACTGCATTGTTATCAGTATATGTATGCTCATGTATAAAGAATTTCGTGTCAGTTAGGCTAACTAGATACGTCGTTATGCGCTCAATGGGACATCCTTAAACTTGTGATTATCAACAATAGTTATTCGCTTATCAAATCAATCAGATGATGCTTAAAGGAAACAATAATGCCATTTGCAATCTGGATTCACACTTCTGCAATAGGCTTCATAAAAGTCCACCTTCAATGTATGCAGAGCAGCTTCAATAATCTACGAAAACTAGCACAACAGCAATAGAGCGAAGACCTTGTCGCTGCGTTCTATATTTACACAAAACGGGTAATAATCTATTCGTCGAATTTAAGAAAGAATCGCACTCTTCCGCAAGTGAACCACAAATTCATGAATCATGAGCGAATCAGAAAACAAATGTGGCAGTTACCTAATTCCACTAGGACAAAAATATATGTATCTAGTCCAACCCAAAACCTCCGCTTGATTCCGCCGCAGAGTTGTTGCTGCGGTTGTCAAAGACGAACAACCACAGGGAATTTCTACAGAACTGGATTCCACATTAGTTTAGCAGATTCGGAGGGGGCACACGAGAAATTCCAGTATTCTTTTTGAGTTTTGATCAGTGACAGGCCAAGCATCGCTTTCTTTTGGCTAATAATTTCCCTTTCTTTGCTGCAAATGGGCTTTTAGCCCAAACCGTGGCGGACGAACACGGAATTTGCCAATCAGACTGAAATTGCTTCACGGGCCTTAACCTAATTGGATCCTCATTCTATCTCGTCGGCCTAATAAGTATTTGTCGTGATCTTGGCATTAAATAATATTTCCACACAAATAAAATTTTAAAAAAAGTTCTTAGGTCCCAAAAAAAACCATTTTTCCGTACAAGCTCTGCTTTAGCATAAAATCTTTCCAGACAAATCGATAAATATCTCATTTCTTTTTTCGGGTTTGATATATTAAAGAGGTGTCGATCTTGTCGTAATTATTTCTTGGTATATTAGTCTTGAAAATCAAAGATAATATAAATCAAGAATACTTTTAAGGTGTGTTTGGATGAGATATTTATAGAGTGTAATGTATTTGTAAAATATATTTAAAATATTAATTTTAAATTATACTATTTATGTAATTTTTAAAAATATTTTTAAAATTTTAGTATATTTTTTTTAGTCACTTTCAAAGTTGTATTTTAAATTCCCTAAAAATGGAGGGGATTTCAAATTCATTTCTTCTCCCTGAGCTCCGGTACCCCCTCTCCCTCGAGCCTCCCAAACCCCGAGAACAAGAACAAAGCTGCTGATTTCAATGTTCTGTTTCGTTCCTACAAAAATGTTGATGTCGCTAAGCGGCTTCATGCTTTTCTTGTGGTATTGGGGAAAGCTCAAAACATTATTTTGTCTGCCAAGCTTGTAAATCTCTATGCTTTTCTTGGGGACGATGCATTCTCTCGCTCTACTTTTGACCAAATTCAAAGAAAGGATGTCTTTACCTGGAACTCTATAGTTGTTGCATATGTTCGCAGTGGCAGATACCGTGAAGCTTTGAATTGTTTCAATGAGTTCTTGTCCACCTCTGGTCTTCGTCCTGATTTTTACACTTTCCCTCTTGTGTTGAAAGCTTGTCCCAATCTAATTGATGGGAAGAAATTGCATGCTGGGTTGTGAAGACGGGTTTTGAGCAGGATGTGTTTGTTGTTGCTTCCTTGATCCACGGTTTTATGCTTTAGATGTTGCTCACAAGTTGTTTGTAGAAATGCCAGTGCGAGATGTGGACTATTGGAATGCTATGATTTCTGGATTTTGCCAGAATGGAAATGCAGCACAGGTATTGGATGTCTTGAATAACATAAAAATTGAGGGGTTAAAGATGAATCCAGTTTTTGTGTCAAACTAAGTCAAGGGAGAACAAAAAAAGAAAAAAAATAAAGGAACTCTAACGTAATGTTTTGAATGTTAAAATACTCTTTTTATAATAAATTGTATCTAAACAATATATTTTATAAATTTATATATTTAAAATGCTGCATTTCAATTAAATGTATTTAAAATTCACAAAAATTTGTCAAATACCCCATATATCCAAACACAACCTCAATCTTTGAAAAAAAAAAATAACAAAGAAATATATAGAAAGTATTTTTACCATATTTACTTCATCACATGTTGATAACCGGAGACTCATTAGCGGAATATTATTTGGTACATCATATTATTTGCCATAATTCTTGGTACTGATTATCTATGAAAGCTTCCAATATTCACCGACCACCATTATGTCGTCATAAGTCTAATCTCACATTGGCTATAAATCTCCCTTTGCCTCCGCACCCCACCACCCTCTCACAAAATCTTCAATTTTGTCTCCAAAGCAAGAAGTCTCTCTGTTTTCAAGAGATCAAACCAGATATCTTTTGAAGCTCTCTAGCGATGGAATCCTCCCCGGTACGTGCTCTTCTTAATCCCTTCCTCAGACATATACAAGCCTACGTTTGTGGTCCGTTGGAGACTTTTTTTTTTTTTTCCATATATTCATTTCCCTCTGGAACTTTCTTTCAGATTTCGATGTTGAAAGTTGATTTCCAGTGTTCTAGGGACTGCCCAGGAGATGTGAAGAAGACGTTGGAGCAATTCAATGGTAAGTTTTAATTAGGTCTTATGATAACTTCATTTCTCAGGTTTCTATTTTTTTTCCCCTATGCTTAGTTCCTCTTTTGTTTAATATTGAAATTAGGAGTGGAATCCATCTCTATTGATCCAAAGCGAGGGATGGTAAGAGTAGTAGGCAAAGTGAACCCTATGATACTGGTAAAGCTTCTTCAGAAAACGGGGCAAAGAGCAGAACTTTGGTCCTTTCAGAAGGCACCATACCAAGCCAAAAGCAATTCTCACACCAACAGACACACCAATGATTACCACAGAAACCACAACTCCTGCTGTTGCCATCACGGCGGTCATGACACCTCCGATTCCTCATCCGATTCCTCCTCCTCCTCTTCCTCCTCCACTGACTCCTATCACGGTTACGCATCGAAAAATACCAACAGCTCTATGTATTGGCAACACCCAAAAATGAATGGCGAAAAGAGCAAGAAAAAGAAAAGTTGGAAAGACTGGCTAGGCCTTGGTGATACCTTTCTCGAGCCAAAAGTTTGGATCAAGTCGCCACGTCGTCCCAGAAACTTTCCACAACCACCGCCGGTGAGCACATATAACCCGCAGATGCGTTTGTATTCTATGAGGGCACCGGTGTTGCAAGCTAGACCACCCATGTCTGCTTATGGTTATGGTTATAATAACGGGTTTCCAATGCCAGTGCCTTCATATGGTCGCTCAAGTTATGAGCCAAGATATATGAACCCTATGATCCACTACACCAGCTACGCAGACAATTTTCGCTCTATATAGTGACCACATCATACTGTGTAATATATATCCCATGCTGGAGGATGCAAAGCCAAACTTGAGGTTTTTTATGGGTTTGGTTTAGATATCTAGTAGTTAATGTTTAATTTGTTTATAATGAACTGCATATATGGCTCTATTATGGTTCGATTCGAATTTGGAAATGTCCTTTTTGTGTGCCCATGACTATCATTTGATGATGAACGATGATTACTAATTTACTATACTGCTCAATTCTCTCTGCTTTCGTGTTCTGTGCACGTTCCGTTTTAAACAGTTGGTGAAATTTGTAGTAATTAGTCCATCGGAATTAATTAGGGTTGAGTTTTCTTTGGGGTGTCAGGGGCGAAGCCGTACAATTTTCTTTGGAGGGGAAACTTATTGTACAGAATTGTATTATCATATAGCTTAAGTTTTTTATACACTTGTTTCAATGGGTCACAAATTATATAAGACATCTAAGAAACGCCATCAAAAAAATGGTTAACAAAAGAATTTCAGTTATCTAATTTGTCAATAATCTATTGATAAATGCCCACTCAGCAACTATAATATTCTCATGATAGATGAGACAAGAAAAAATAGTTCGTAATTCAATTCAGATGAGTGTCTAAAAAAATTTCATAATGGTTGTAAATAAGGGAGGCACAGCTAAACCACTTGGGTTATAAGTATAATTTGAGAGAGAAAAAAATATCCTTTTTTTTTCTGTCATAAATAAATAGAATGTCTACAAAAATTTCATAGTGGGTGTAATTAAGAGGGATATTTCAATTAATTTTATGATCTTATGAATAACAAATCTCTTGTGTGTATTACTAAAATGAATTAACTTTTTGACGTAAGTAAAATTAATGTAAATGAGAAAGAAAATATAATGAATTACTTTTCAAGTGAATTATTCCTCAAGTAAAATAGATTATAGAAATACAGAATATCATGAGTAGGGAAAATGTAGAGGCAGTTCTGGCTCTGTAGAGTGTTGACCAATATCCCTAGAATTTCGGATTCAATATAACCGCATTGTAACTCGTCTGGAGAAAAAAGACACAATGAGATATTCTCGAGATCGCATAGCTCCGTAGAGAATATCAAGTATGACTTCTATATGTGGTATTCTAGATTATTGCAAAAGTGCAAATCCCATTTTTTGATCCCCTCTTGTAAGAAAATATTGCTTCTTTTTTTTTTTTTTCCTAAGAAAATAATGCTGATTTAGATTTTTTTTTTCCCTCTCTTTTTGATTTACTTTTGTTTTGGTGCAGTCGCAGATCTTAAACAAAATTATTGAGGGGACAAATAGATACTTAGTAATCAATAAAAAAAAAAATTTATAATGATATACTTATTTTATAATATTCATACTTAAAGACAAAATACATCATATATTAAAATATTTTTTTCATAAAGATATAACTAATTTTGAAAAATGGACTAAGTAGCAAGTGGGCTATTTAACTTTAAATTAGATTTGTAAAAATGGACTTGAATATTTTATTAATTTATTTTGAGGGGGTTATATTTAATTTAAAAAAAAAAATTGAATGGGTAATCATTTTTTTAAAAACTTAATTAATAAAATTTTGTTTGGGGGCGGCTACCCCGCTGTCTAAAGGAAGATCCGCCAGTGTTCTGGTGTCTGTTACCTNTGGGTAAACATTTTTTTAAAAACTTAATTAATAAAATTTTGTTTGGGGGCGGCTACCCCGCTGTCTAAAGGAAGATCCGCCAGTGTTCTGGTGTCTGTTACCTACGATAAAATTATTTCTGATATGATCACCAGAAAAAAAATTCTTTCTGATATGAAGTACCTCTTAGTGGGGGGGAAAAAAAAACTTCGTGGTATGAGGATGATGATGGCGAAAGAAAAGGGCCTGGATTCGGGTTCACAGCATAAACTCTTTGAGTGAAAAAACCATATGAAATAAAGCTCGGGCCACCTCTTTATTTCTCAGTTGATTGGCTCTGGACTCTTGGCGAAACCAGTGCCTAAACCCAACAACAATAAGAGGGAAAAATCGAAATGCCTGTTTCAATATTGATAGGATTCTATAATATTATGTGTCATATTACATTGACATTGCAAGTATACATAATTTTTATATTTTATTGGATATAAAAATAATTAATCTTATTTTTTTAAACAAATTTGAAAATAGTTAAATTATACACATGTCATTCACACATTAATTATTCTCATATAGTATGACATACTATATAAATACCAAAAGTATCTAAGAAACTTACTTTGTACAATGAACTAATATAGAGTTTTCAGCCACAAAAATAAGTATAATGTAGGGGGAAGAAAAAACGTCAACATTTACGGTCTATTTAGAAGTTTTAAGTGAGGGGAAAGGAAAGGAAAGGAAGGGAAGAGAAATGAAGAGATTTTTTTTCTCCTTTGTTTGAATGATTAAAATAAGCAAAATGAGAGAAAAGGAAAAGAAAAATCTTATTGTAAAGTATTGTATTAGTTTATCCTTTATTATTAAAATAGTCATATTTAATATAAAATTAAATAATATAATACACTTATTTCTTTTTCTCTCTAAACTAATCAATTAATAAAACTAAAAAATAAATTAAATATTTTTCTAAAAAAATTAAATTAATGAATAAAGCAGTGATAAATCATCTTAACATGTTATAAAGCAATGGTTAAGTATAATAGTAAAAATTCAAATTAAGACAATTTGATAACGAGAATAATATATAAGAAAAACTATTTACAGGTAACAAAGCTAAACAGGAAAAACGTCTAATTTAATTAACATTAAATGCATAAGTGAAAGAGAAACACAAAATAAAATTGTAGCTTGTATTAGTCTTCTCTATAATGTTGAAGCTCTTCGTTTTGCCTATTTATTGTCAAGAACAACTCAGATGCACTAGGTGAGCATACTAATTGGTCAAGACAAAGTTGCAATGCCAATAAAAACACCCTATTGCCCTTAATCTTATACATGGTTGAAATGGAGTTGAAATCCACTCAGAGACATCCTGATTTCATCCTCTAAATGAAAGGGGGTTTTAGAAAATGTATATGAGGAGAAGGATTCGAGGGTAGAAGAAAGATTACTTGGAAATAGACTTAGAAGGCAATGGGTGACAGTGATCGATGGCATCAAGGTTGGATTTGTTTTTGGAGTGAAGGGAGGCATAACCGAGAGAGAGGTGGAGAGAATAGAGGAAAGTATCAGGGGTTTGTGTGAGATATGGATAAGGATTTTTAAAATATTAAAAAGGTATAATAGTCATTTTTACAGATTTCCTTTCCAAACCCCCCCAATTTGGAAGAACACATAAATGGAGCAAAAAAGGAATGCGGGAATTACATTTTATCCACCGGTCTCCTTTCCTTTTTCAAGTTAAATCTTCCAAACAAAAAAAAATGAGAGCTTTATTCGTCTCCTCTCTTTTCTTTTCCCCTCATTTTAAAATCTCAAACACACCCTTAACATATAATGAAAGGAAAAGAATTAGAAGTCCACTATTTTTTATTTTGCTATACATATACTAAATCTTTAGTTAGGGGCTTGAAAAATTTATATGTAATCTTTTTTTTTTTTTGTTATTAGATAGATGAGTAAGATTTTTTAATTTGAAATATAGGCATAGAAATTTAACTTAAGACCTTAATCTTTGTGAGAAATCACTAAAAGAAATTCTACTATGTATACTTATATAAAAATTTATACTATGTTTGGTTTTAGCTTTTCATGAATTAGTGTATTCTTAAAATGTCTTATTTGAGGGTACATTAACAAACATAGGACCGGTAAGACACGGTCCAAGATTCCAAGTAGAGTTGCACTTGGATCAATCCTGTGAATACACGAACATCTTTGTACTATATACAAAAATAAAAAAAGTGTTTGCTTACTTGACAATTAGTGGATTGACCTAACCCATAATTCTAAATCATAATGTCCACCCAATTTTCGGACTTCATTAGTGATTGGCTCATCATGTTTATACATCTGATAAGCCCTAGAGTAGTTATGTTCTTCCAAAGCAACATTTTCTCTCAGCTCACTATATGAGCATGAATCATGGAGTATTATAGTCCCATGGACAAAAGTCTGTTGTTTAGGATTTCCGTAAAAAAAATGAAAGATCTGTTGTTAAGGTGATGAAATTAGAATCACTGTTGTGTTCGAGATTCTTCATATGTGGAAAGAAGATATAGCCCGGATTAGTCATTAAATTCAAATTATGTCTTGGCAATATTATCATCAAAATTATTCCATAACTACTAGTCTACTACTATACTACCCCTCAGTCAAATTACTGATACTTTTGCTGAAATCATCACCTTTTATGGTGATTCATATTGTAACTCAATACCATAACTATTATTTTCACAGTATTGAGTCCCAGATTTCTTTAATTTAACTCTTTCTGGGTTTCTGTATGTAAATAATTAAAGTTCTCAAATCATTAAACCACTGCAATACCACTTACCTAACCAACTATCACGTGACTTGTTACATGTGGAGCCCGTTTCCCTTCTTTTTCGTTAATCTTGAAAGTTGAAATAGCTATTACAACAAGATTCTCTGATTATTTCTTGGAACGAAAGAAAAGGAATAAAGACAAGATATACAACGCAAAAGAAAACAAGAAAATAAAATAATCAGAGCTTTTCCGTCAACCGCCAACTGATTAGCAAATACAGTTACAAACATAAATGGTACAATATCTTATTATTCTAATCATAAACAATTTATTGTTTAAATTAAATCTGTTTAAATATTTTTTTTTTAAAAAAAAAGTCTTCATTCTCTCGCACTCTCATAATGTTACTCAGAGACTAAAATCACTATTAATTGTTATATTGAAAAATCAAAAACATTTATATCAAGACACTANTTTAAAAAAAAAAATTCTTCATTCTCTCGCACTCTCATAATGTTACTCAGAGACTAAAATCACTATTAATTGTTATATTGAAAAATCAAAAACATTTATATCAAGACACTAGTTTTTTTTTTTTTTTTTTTTCATTCATATTAGTTAATGATTAATTATGTGTTGTCCGCGATCTGCATAACAGTGAACTTGAACTTGTTTTCGTTTTCCTAAAACTGAATTTAAATATTTGTTAGGAATGTATCTATCTAATTATTTCTTGTAGCTATTGCTTTCGGAAGTGGATTACAATATAGGCTCTAAAAGTTGTTTTGATGTTTTGTTTCGAGAGAATGACCAAAAAAAAAAAAACTCTTTCGAAACTAAAAATAAATAACATGATGATCAATGATTATTGGGTGATATTTAATATTCCTTTTTTAGTTTTAAAAAGGTATTTTTATTATTCTATTTTTTTTAATGAAAAATATCCATTTATTATTTGAGATAATATATTGGAATTTAATAAATTTAAAATAATATTAAATTAAATTAAAAAGGTATTTCAACAATTATTTCAATTCCACTTAAGCCAAAAAGCTGCAGCTTATGATTTTGCAGTGCCACAATTTCATCTTGCTCATTTCTCTCTTTTGACTATGAGTGTTTGCAGGTGGGTTCGGGTGGTTTGAACTGAGATCCAAAAATCAAACCGCCTATTTTTATGCGGGTTTGTTCGGTTCAGTTTGGCATAAATGATGGAATAAAACCGAACTAAACCAGACTCCACCGGGTCGGTTCAGTTTGGGCAAGTTCGCGGGTTGCAACATGCCTGAAGCAACATTAAGATATAAATGACTTTGACAAAATAACAAGTAGCAAAATAAGAAACATGAAAATTATTGATCTCAATGGCATGCGAATACTCCACACACTCACCCAATGCATCCACATAATCTAAACAACTAATTAGCGCAAAGGACAATAAAGGTCCCAATGTAAGTATATGAGTAAGTAGTAATTACTGCAAAATTTAGCTAAGCTGAGGTCACATATCAGTTTCAGTAGATTTCAATTTTACTTCAATCTCTCGACAAAAAGACGAAGTTCAACATAAATACGATAACGACGTTTGACTTCTTCAGAGAAAAAGAAATCTAGACCAAAAGGATCGAATGCTAGTAAAGAAAAAAAAAAACTGTAACCAAGCAGTGAACTCAACACATAAAACAATAGCGTTTTATCTACAACTAATAAACTGAATGATCTTGGATAGTCCATAAGAAAATCTTCGTTTCGCCATTGAGAAAATGCAAGAAAATATACAGGAGGAATTAAGCATGAGAAGAATGGAAATAAAAATTAGGCAAGTCAAGCCGTGACAAAGGAAAAAAGAAAAGCATTACTCTACAGAAGATGCACCCATCCTATACACATGCAAAAACAAGAAAATGGCAGACAACTACTTACCTTACCCACGGCCACACCAAGTCAAGAAGCGATGAATAGCCACCAAGAGCATGTTCGACATCGAGTGATTCAGAGACCAACAATAGCAAAGCCAAAGATTGTTAGTGCGATGGAGAAGAGAGCAGAGCAGATGGGGCACCAAGAGAGAGAAGAGACAAGAGGTGAGCTGAGGTGAGGGGCAACAGAGGTTAAGGTTTGACATTTCTAAAATTGGGGGAGAAGATAACTGAATAGTGAAGAGTCGAAGACCACCTAAACAAAAACCTAAGTAATCAGATTACATATAGTATAAAACGACATCGTTCTAGCACAGGGCCGGATCTTAATTTTATCCCCCCAAAAAAAATTAGTTAAGTTTGTTAAAAAAATATTTGCCCATTCAATTTTTTTTTAAAAAAACTAAATATAGCTCCCTCAAAACAAATTAATAAAATGTTTAAGCCCATTTCTACAAATCTAACACAAAGCTCAATAGTCCACTAGTCACTTAGTCCACTTTCTAAAATTAGTTATATATATAAAAAAGAAAACAAAACTAGAAAGTCTAATAGCTTTAGTTGTGATTTTGATTTTTTTTTTACTTTACCAATTAGGCAATTACTAAGAATCTCGTTGTGATTCTCTAAGTATGAATATTGTAAAAGATGTATATCATTATAATTTTTTTTTATTGATTATTAAGTATTTATTTGCTTCCTCAATAATTTTGTTTAAGATCTGCTACTGTTCTAGCATGTGCGGGTCGGTTCGGTTTATGGTGCGGGTTGAATCTCAAAACCCATGGATTGAACCGCATACTTGCACTTTTAATACTTAGGAACCGAACCGATACTCTTCGGGTTAGCAAACTGCGGGCCACAATTTTGGTCGGGGCAGTGCTTTGTGCGGGTTGATCCGCCTGGTGACCACCCCACTTTTGACCATACGTTTCTGAATTATGGCTTTCTTTCTTTGTCTAATCAATGTCCTTTTATATATGAAACTATNGTTTAAGATCCGCTACTGTTCTAGCATGTGCGGGTCGGTTCGGTTTATGGTGCGGGTTGAATCTCAAAACCCGTGGATTGAACCGCATACTTGCATTTTTAATACTTAGGAACCGAACCGAACCGAACCGATACTCTTCGGGTTAGCAAACTGCGGGCCACAATTTTGGTCGGGTCAGTTCTTTGTGCGGGTTGACCCGCCTGGTGACCACCCCTACTTTTGACCATACGTTTTGAATTATGACTTTCTTTCTTTGTCTAATCAATGTCCTTTTATATATGAAACTATGATGCCCAAGAAATAAAGAGATCCTTCTTGAGCCTATAGAGGTAATGGAATTGCTCTTTCTAATTTCTCTCTGGCATTTTCTTGTGTGTCATTTGATCTATGAAGTTGATGGATTGTCAAGTTTTTTTAAGATGTAAGATCAGTAATAGTTAACAAAAGAATAATAAAGCATGAATTTGCTATCTAATGAGAATTATCAAAATATTTTATAAAAAAAATAAAAAAAATATTGCAATAAGCCGATAGTCACTTTGATTAANATATTGCAATAAGCCAATAGTCACTTTGATTAAAAAAATAACAAAAAAATCCTTATTATAGCTAATTGATCAAAAATAGGATTAAATTATTTTTTATCCAAAATATTGAAAAGATATAAGAATAAATAGTTGTCTTCAATCATATATGGTGATTAAATAATTTAAACGGATAAGAATAGAATAGGTTAGTAGTGCAAATCAAGAAACGGGGGAGGAATAAGATTTTTTATTTTTTGCCGTGAGGATGAAGAAAAATAATAATGCGTAGAATCTCTCCACTAGACTAGACAGAGAGAGACTCATCCACGACAAGAGGGTCAAACTTTTAACCACACTGGTGGTTACTTGTTTACTATAATTGGGTAAAAATTACTAGCTCTTTAATTATAATATGTTGGTAACTATTCTTAGAACATGTAGTTATGTTCATTTACTTCACTTCTATTTACCACAGTTGAAATTAAAAAGAAATTAAAAACAAAATAAATTTTAATTAATTATTATGTTATTTAGTCTATTTTATTTTTTATTGTATGGGATTATTTACAACACATAGAATTTATAATCAATGACTTTAACAATGTATTTTGAAATTTTAATTTTACAAATATCATATTTTTCAAATAATTTTTATATGTACCGTAGTTTTTATTTTTTTTTTAATATTATGTTATTTTACAAAAAATAAATAAATCAATGATGAAATTGTGTATATATTGCGACACAAAAAAAATAACGTCAAATGGAGTTATTTTTATTATACTGTAATATACACAATTATGTCACTAGTGATCTTAATTTAAAAAATATAATAGGGGAGCTGCTATTTTTGTATTTTAGTTTGTTAATATTACACTCTCTTTAATGTTTAAATATAATATATATTAAATTATCTTTATTTAAAAATATTTTTTTTAAAAAAATTTGACTAATCATAATATTTTTTTTAACTCTTATGAATTGTAACTCTATTTTTTGGTTATAAATAGAATATATAATTAGTCAATTTTAAAAATTTTCTATTTTTAAGTAAGAGTAATTTAATTTATATTATATTTAGATATTAAAAATACTGTAACATTAATAAATTAAAATATAAAAATAACAACTCTCATATAATATTAAGCTTAAGTTTCTGAATTAATCAATAAAATGTTAATTCAATAAAAATAAATTAAGCTTTAAAATATTTTAAACTAAAGATTTTGAGTTTAAATTTTTATAATATTATTTACTGCTTTCATTTCGAACCAAACTCTTTGACCCTAAAATTTGCGCCGAAAGTAGTTAANCATTTCGAACCGAACTCTTTGACCCTAAAATTTGCGCCGAAAGTAGTTAATAGTTAATACACGTGTTCTCGTGAAGTTATCCATGGCCAACTGATTTTGTTTTTTCCAGAACAAAAAAGAAAAGAAAGAGAATATAACCCTTGCTTTGACTATTCCATTTACTATTCTGCGTAACACGTGGCAAAAATCGGAGCTGGCTTTAGATATTTTAAAGTTAACACACAATGGGACTCAACCTCGGTTAAACAAACCAACCTCCATAGTCCTCACCCTTACTCTCCACTCTCTTTGCGCACTTTATAATTCAGACCCCAGACCACTCCAATTCTCAGCCCCAAATTCAGAAAATTATGATCGGAATAGCAGAATCAAAACGATTCGTCCCCAACCTCCAAATTTCTCTTTGGGAATGGGACCCATTGGAAACTTCGATTTCAGCGGGAGGAACACCCTCTCCATTCTCTATTAACTATAATGGCAATGCCGGTGCTGGCGATTATTCTCCTCCTTCGTCTGCTCTTCACGGTTTTCTTTCCAATGATTTCAGCCCCATTGAGTTTGAGTTGGACGAAGAATTTGACATGCCCATTGATGCTTTCTCTAGTGATAATTTCCGCATGTTCGAGTTTAAGGTCTGCAAATGTGCACGTGGCAGGTCACATGACTGGACCGAGTGCCCGTACGCCCATACCGGCGAGAAGGCTCGCCGCAGGGATCCTCGGAAATTCCACTATTCCGGCACTGCGTGTCCCGAGTTTCGCAAAGGGGACTGCAATAAAGGTGACTCGTGCGAGTTTGCTCACGGAGTCTTCGAATCTTGGCTGCACCCAGCTCGTTACAGGACTCAGCTCTGCAAAGACGGAACAAATTGTCGCCGCCGAGTTTGTTTCTTTGCTCACACACCGGAGCAATTGCGGGTCCTGACTCACGGGTCGGGTGAATCATCGGACGGGCCACCGATTCGCCATGCTGTTGATTCACTCCGTTGGACTAATGCTTCGGCCTTTGTTTCATCACCTACTTCGGTGCTTAACTCGTCACCGCTGTCTGACTCGCCACCCACATCGCCCACCACCAGCCATCAATACGGCGGCGTATCGTTCGACGCGGTGAGTGAAATAGTTACCTCAATGCGTAATGTTCAACTCGATAACATCAACATGCCTGCTAGTGCCCGTAGTTCCCAACTCGGATCCGTGTTTGGTCAGACTATCCGACCCGGGTTTTTCAGCCTTCCTTCAACTCCAACTAGAACTAGGGCAAAGACTAAATCAGGACTTGACCTCTGGGATCAGAGCTACAAAGAAGAGCCTGCAATGGAGAGGGTGGAATCCGGAAGAGACCTTAGAGCCAAAATATACGCCAAACTCAGTAAGGAGAACTCGTTTGGGCGAAACGACACGGGGATTTCAGCCCCTGATTTTGGATGGATCTCCGAACTGGTGAAGTGAAGTGAAGCGAAGCTCAGTCCTGCAAGTGTTCTGAATTTGTCCTTCAATTTGAAATCGGTGGCCTTTGATTCTGCTAACATGTAAATAGCCAAGTTGCATGGTTGTAATAAAATTCTTTGTACATAGTTGAGATTTGAGAAGGAAGAGACTGTTGGTCTCTATGTGTTTCGCGGTTCATTGAACTTGGAACATTTCTGTACAAAAAAGATCGGAAGATGGATTTCTTAGGGCTGCCGAATAATGGGTAGCATTTGATTGTATCAGTTGCTATATATGACTTTGTATTTTCATCTGGATTTAATTTCTTGAAATTTATGGTTTGTATATCACATGTTCATGTTAAAAGAATGGTAGTTTTACTTGTTTGGTTATTGAGAAAACGCCTGGAAATCCTGTAACAGGAAAATGGTACCATATTTGGTGTGGGGTAATTGCTAACTGGCTGGCTATATATCATGGAACTTATGAGGATGGAATGCCTTTTATTGCTCTAATTCTCTGAAATGAAATCAATGTCTCTTTCTGATTAATCGTTTTCTGCTGGGAAAAAGTGGGGCTTTGTCCTCAAGCTTAGATCTCGTGATTCCAATTTTTAATGCTCTTATCCCTTTCCCTTGGCTATGAGTTTTTTGGGTCATCCACAAGTTAGGCATTGGTGGCTTCTTCACGCTGAAAATGAAGGGGGAAAAACCACTCATCGTTGATCTTTCAGAATCTCAGTGCATGCATGTCAAGTGAATCCTTGACACCTGTTAATAGCCTGAACGCTCATTCTTTTGTGAACGGCAAATTTCTGTCATTTTCCCGCATATAATCGAAAATCAGCCATTCTAGAGGGTAACTACTAACTTGGAAAGCATTAGGGGAAATAAATTATTATTATTATTTCTTCATAAAGGGGAAATTATTAAGCTAGTGATACTGATAATGAAGAACTACAGATTTTTTTTTNCTTGGCTATGAGTTTTTTGGGTCATACACAAGTTAGGCATTGGTGGCTTCTTCACGCTGAAAATGAAGGGGGAAAAACCACTCATCGTTGATCTTTCAGAATCCCAGTGCATGCATGTCAAGTGAATCTTTGACACCTGTTAATAGCCTGAACGCTCATTCTTTTGTGAACGGCAAATTTCTGTCATTTTCCCCCATATAATCGAAAATCAGCCATTATAGAGGGTAACTACTAACTTGGAAAGCATTAGGGGAAATAAATTATTATTATTATTTCTTCATAAAGGGGAAATTATTAAGCTAGTGATATTGATAATGAAGAACTACAGATTTTTTTTTAGGCTGAGTAGTAATAAATTATTATTCAAGCTTTATCTAACACCTTGATTAAAATGCACTATGGCTTATCTGGAACGAGATTAGATTTGCGACGTGGATGGTGAAGCTGACAAAGCCGGCCTTATCTGTTATTTCTTAAAAAAATCTTTTAGCTTATCCACTTTGTGCCACTTGGTACTTGACTGTTTCTTTAAAAATAAATATAAAAATATGGATAATATCCATTGATGTGAAAAATCTTGGGAGACTGGATGTGGTCAAGGATGCACCATTTGCCTTTGTGGGCCCTTAAAAAGTAAAGCAAAATCTGGTTTGTTGAGGAGTAAAGGGCAAGAGAGAGGGGGAACAGAAGGGAAGGATAAACAAGTTAGCAATAATTAATCACTGGTGAGGCAAAGTATAAGAGAAGGTGAGTGCCCAAGAGGGGTAACATTACCTTATTTTTTATTTTTTATGAAATTTGGAGTGAGATTCAATAAAATTTATAGTATAATTTTAGTGTTATTATAAAAAAATTTAAAAATTAATTCATTTAATATGTATATTTAATATTTTTTTAAATTATGTTATTATTATATATTAAAATTATCAAATAAATCTCACTCAAATCGACACAACTAAAATAGAGATAGTACTACCTCTCTCTCAAAGGATGTAACATAATACTCATCGTAAAAGAAAGATGAGACAAACTAGACGGTGGTTTCTCAATTCAGTCACAGTCGAACCACGTTTACAACACTTGGAAAAGTTGCTGTAGTGGCGTGCTATGTGGAAAAATGTCTATCGAGATTATCTATCATAATCACAACCAAAAAGTTTCCTCGCGAAGTGTGACCATTAAGGTTCGTTTGGTGCAGTCCATCATTAAAAATTGTTTGAATGTGATTTTATCCCAAAAAGGGAAAATTTTGATAGGGTCCTTGCATCTCATTTAGAGAAATAATTTTTTTTTTCTTAAGTTACAAATAGTTGCAAAAAAATCTTTAATTTCACAAAAAAAATACCGGTATATATACTCAATGCTTTATTTCTGACCTTGAAAATAAAAATGCATGCTCGGAGTCTCGGAGTACATAATTGCTATATATGAAGTTTTACATTGGATTCATCGATTCTGATTTCTTCGTCATCTGTGTATGTATGAAGTTTTACATTAATTGATGTATATGAAGTTTTTCTACATAATTGTCATATGCACACAACTGTGTAGAACTTTCCAAATAGAATTGGGATATTTGAAAATAAAAGAAAAACTAATATATGATTAATATCTAAAATACTGTTCATATATATATATATATATATTTTTTTTTTCAAAAATGATGATCTCTCGTTATTTTCTTTGACGTTTGAGCAAATTGAGATCTTCCTCTCACATAAATTTATTCTCACAGGGAAGAGGCGGATCAGCTGAGTGAGGAAAAAACTTCTTCTTTTTACCCCGTTTAAAGTCTGGAGTAAAAAATCCATTATAATCACGTGGGGTGGGTGTTAGATTAAATTAGTATAACATAAGACATCTTTAATATTAATGACCAATATGGAATCACAGGCCCATAAATTTACTCTCAATATTTTTTTAAGAACTAAAACAAATTCTTGAATAAGACTTCAATCACAAAACACCATAAAACTTGGTAAATTTTCTAACCACCAAACCATTCCCAAGGGCGATTTGAACTGAATGTTAATTGATTATAATTTTAATTTTTGTATATGACGGTGACCGGCCGAGAGAGAGAGGTTTATACCAATCCTCTTTCGGGTGAACAGAGGGACAACCCAGGGATTCTAGGCCCATCCATAATAGTTATATTTTTTAATGTAACTCCCTACATTACTAAAAAAAAATCCAGCCCCCCAAAAAAATTCCACCCAAATCTGACCGTTGCTTTTGGTTCCCTTCTTCAATAGGCCCAAAATTTCCCCCTTGTACAATCATTTTGTTCCCCTTCAAATGGATCAAGTACATGTGAACAAATCGTATTTGTTTTCCATATTTTAATGTTTAAGAAAAGAAAAGAAAGATGAGGGATACAACTTGAAATCAAAAAAGTACCTATGAAAATGACCTCCCGTTGGCAAAATTGAACCTTTATGGATGACTTAGGTGACTTTATTTACCAAATCACTGAATTAGCAATGCCGCTGAAGGTACATTCCCTTGTTCCTCAATTTGAGTGGTAAAAATGTCCATACTTTGGAAAATAACTTAGAAAAGTAAACTACGTGGGTTAAAGGTAGAGGTTTATCAAGGTAAGGAACTTTATGATGTTCCCTTGTTCCTCATTTATGATCTTTGAAATCAACCTAAGGAACTTCGTTTTCTCCCATTGTAATTTTCTCATCTTTCAAGATGCATCTAACATACTGTTTTCTATTTTTCTCCTTATAATATATGTCAGCAGAATAAAAATATTTTTAAATCGGGTATGAGGTTTGTATATTCTAAAATCGTTGGCACACTGTTCATGGAGATCATTTACTGTCTCTATTTCTGATTTCTTTTTGAATCTGGGTTCGCTTTGATATGGTAGAGATTTTTTCTGTTATCCCATTTGCGTGAACCTTTTTTTTTTTTTTTTAATGATATTCCCATTTATAATCACCAAAACGAATTTTTTTTTTAATGAAACAAGTTTGTATAAGATTCAAGAAAATTCACCTTTCAAACATGTTTAAAATTTTATTATCACTGTTATTAATTTATTACTAGTATCAATATGTTATACCTACCATTATCATCATTTCCTTTTCCACCGGAAACATCCTTGTTATAATTATTATTGATATAAAGGGTTTATTATTATTATAAAGCTTCCTAGATACAACTATTACCTCAATAGTTTTTTGTTTTTTTTAGATATTTAACTATTTGGATGCTATACCCAATTTAGTTAACTAGTAGCACGTTAAAGGTTCCATCGTAACTATTATACTAAAAAGTTTTACTGTATAGCATTGATCTCGTTTGATATACCTCATACTAAGAACAACCTGAATATTAAGATCATGATAGGAAAATTAATATCAGTAATGTAAAGAAAGAAAATCAAAAGTGCCCATCCTAATAGTCGGTTCATTTTTATTTTTTTATCCGTGACGAAAATAACTCAAAAAAAACGTTTGTTTTGATCAAATAGAACACCTATAGCATTGTACCATAAGCAACCGTGTAGTCTTTGATTTTATATAGATATATCAAAATTGGCGATTTCTAATTTTTTTTCCCACAACCTTGTAATTCTGAAGTGGGTCTTATACTCCACATTATAAAGGGTCTTCTTCTACTTTGATGCAATTAATATTGGACGGTTTGTACTTTGTACACAAGCTAATTCAGCATAATGTTCGTAAATAAGACATCTCAATAGTTTAGACTTTAGAACGAGAACATCAACTAAAATAGCTAAGTTTAAAATCAACAAGATAAGAATCAAGGGTTTAACACAGAATGCATGCAACTAGTCAAAAAATCATTGATTTTATATTAGAAATTCCGTTATTATATAGTCTATACATGTACAATTTTCAGAAAAAGAAGAAAAAGAGAGAGAGAAAGGAGATAAATGAGTTAAGAATTGGAAAATCAGCACATGGAATAACTCATTAAAGAGCAAGTCCCCTAATCAAGCGAGGCAAAAGACTGAGCTAATCGCTTTCTCAGCTGCATCAATTTTTCTCCTAACCACCCAAGTCATGCTCCTTACGATCAAAGATAAAATAAAACGAATTTTGAAAAGTAGTTTTTAAAATAAACAAAGGAGAACCTAAGAATCGAAGGCGTCANAACCTTGTAATTCTGAAGTGGGTCTTATACTCCACATTATAAAGGGTCTTCTTCTACTTTGATGCAATTAATATTGGACGATTTGTACTTTGTACACAAGCTAATTCAGCATAATGTTCGTAAATAAGACATCTCAATAGTTTAGACTTTAGAACGAGAACATCAGCTAAAATAGCTAAGTTTAAAATCAACAAGATAAGAATCAAGGGTTTAACACAGAATGCATGCAACTAGTCAAAAAATCATTGATTTTATATTAGAAATTCCGTTATTATATAGTCTATACATGTACAATTTTCAGAAAAAGAAGAAAAAGAGAGAGAGAAAGGAGATAAATGAGTTAAGAATTGGAAAATCAGCACATGGAATAACTCATTAAAGAGCAAGTCCCTAATCAAGCGAGGCAAAAGACTGAGCTAATCATGCTCCTTACGATCAAAGATAAAATAAAACGAATTTTGAAAAGTAGTTTTTAAAATAAACAAAGGAGAACCTAAGAATCGAAGGCGTCAGATTTATGCGAATTGTTTAACAATATTTGTATAATATTATTAGAAACTTGAACCTAAATTAGACTGTAATAATATTTTTTGAGTTTTGACGGTCTGATCTTTTCAGGCAAACGCTGCGTTTTGTCTAAGAATTGACTGGGTCCCTCTGCTTAACAAGCAATAAATAAATAAAAACGAATATCAGGAGTGTTATAAAAAGTCAAGCTCTTGCTCTTAGGAAGGTGGATGCTACCAACTTTATAACCCCCTTCACCAGACGCCTCAAGTGCACTGTTCTGTTTAGTTAAGTCTCTGCGTGTTTCTGATTTTTCGTGTGTCCCTTGTTTTGGTTTTGGGTGTTGGTGAGAGTGATAATGGGAAGAGCTCCTTGCTGTGACAAAGCAAATGTCAAGAGAGGGCCATGGTCTCCCGAAGAAGACGCAACTCTCAAGAGCTATGTAGAGGCTCATGGCATTGGTGGAAATTGGATTGCATTGCCCAAAAAAGCTGGTCTTTCTCTCTTTACCCTTTCATGCTTCTTCTAATTTTTCCTCCATACCCATTTTCATTAATGAACCTGGTGATCTTGTTTTAAGTCATTTTCCTCTAATTGACGGTGAAAAAACCATGAATTGAATATTTTATTGAACTGAAGTGATGATTAATTTTGACTACAGAAGGAATTTATGGAAACAATACGTGTTTCGTTGTGACTCTTAACACACATTTTACCCCAACGAAAATGGAAAACAATTTTCATACCAAAAAAATTTCATCTGTGTCTCTGTTGTTTGTATGTGTGTGCTTGGGTTGCTTTTTGGATGATAGAACCAAATTCTTGATTGTGTTATAATATTAAGAATGTAATTCACAACACAAGGGCTCCTTCTACTCTTTATAATCTAATTTGAAAAATTAAACCAATTCAAGTAGACAAATGCTGTTTGTTTATGGTTTTCTGTCCAACTGTGAGTTCAATTTCCAAAGCCACAGCCAGTGAGCCAGAGAGCTGGTTCCCAGCACATACCTATTTTATGATGTAGTTTTTCTAAATACCATTATGATAGTTTCTTAAGATTCATTGTATAATGAAACAGGGGGAGTGGCAGTTTTCTTTTCTAGCCGCGTTTCTATTATTGAAACTGAGAAACTTGTATGATTTGCAAAAGCAAAATCAAAGACATACTTCTCCCTTTAATCTTTTCTAACTTGTCTCCCTTGTTTGCAAATTTTTTTCATGTCGTCGTATTATTATGCTGTAGGCCTTAGGCGTTGTGGCAAGAGTTGCCGTCTACGATGGCTCAATTATCTCAGGCCAGACATCAAACATGGAGGCTTCACTGAAGAGGAGGACAACATCATTTGCACCCTCTATGGTCAGATGGGAAGCAGGCAACCATCTATCTTTCAGATAATTAATTTGATACTATAATTAATTTCTCTGAAAAGTGAATTGCTTATTTTTATGCACAATACATATTCCATTTTGAACTCAAGAATTTGTATTGTTGGTCAGATGGTCTGCTATAGCTTCTCAGCTCTCTGGAAGAACAGACAATGATGTAAAGAACTACTGGAACACTAAATTAAAGAAGAAGCTAATGGCAGGAAAAGTGAGCCTCAAAACAACGATTGACACTGTCACTGCTGCTACAACCCCATTACTAACCCAAATTGCTGAAACTCAAAATTCAGAGTTTCCTGCTTCACAAAATCAGAGTTGTTCACCCTCGTCGCTGCCAATCCTAACCGATGCTAATTCTGGGTTTAACATTAACCCTCAAAACATCAGTTTTGGCCCAGTTCAATTATATAGTCAGGGGTTCGTAGATGTAGCAGAAATAGGTGCAAATTCAAAGAACAATCACATGTTGTCAATGTCTCAAGAAGGCTCAAGCATTTCAGATTCGTCGCCAATTGCAATGGAAAGCAAGTGTTTAACGCTGCCTGAACACGGCAGTGATGAAACTTCCGAAGCGTTGATGGATTTTGGCTTTGGATTCCATTGTGACTTTGTCAATGGTCTTTACTATCAAGAGAAAGTTGGTGAATTAGCTCCAGGTTGCTATCCTGATCACTTGCTTGATTTTACCTATGCTGACATTAAGCCACAAGGACTGAATCAAAATGTTGTTTAGAATTAACCACAGCTAATGAAGAGGGAGTCCTATAAAAGCAGAAGCAGCGGAAACATGTGAAACGGAGAGCTAGCTGACAATTATTATTATTATCTTTTTTCCAATTTGTTCTAGCATTAATTGGTACTTCCGTTCTGTTCTGTTCTGTTCATAGATAGGAATATATAATTTAGGTCAAAGTTTGATTTAAGCAAATGATAAATATTATCAACAAGTAGTTTGTTTATGTGTTGAGGTTCATGCATTGAGGACAATGTCATGGTGGGGTCTAGGAGACTTAGTTATTTGCTTTTTATGAGAGAGATAGAGATTTATGTATGTAGGGTGACATAAGCCTCTTTGCCTGTTTCTTGTTGGTCAGTGCTCACGAAAGTTGCATGGAGGAGTTGTGGCCAATTCAAACCTCAGAATTGAATATTGTGTCCTCAAGCATTAACCATAAAATATTCTCTTTTTTTTTTTTTTTTTCTCTTTCTCTCTCCTCGCCCCTCTCGTGATGTATTTTAAGCAGTCTCAGTAAATGATCATCTCGAGTCTGAATTATTCGTCGTAAAAAAAATTGCCTATTGAATTGAAATGCAACACAACTTGCATATTCATTGACATGCGTGTTTCCCTATACGTACGTGCCAACAATAAGGCAGACAACTGACGCAAGAGAAATGGCTATTTCTACCATTATCATACCACATGATTCCTAGCAGACTGCAACCATTTGACACTTCTAAATAGTACTTAGCAGAAAAATGAAAAAGGACACTTATAGATAGTACTCTTACGAAAAAAATATATATATATTTGACCCTTCTTTAGAATAAGCGGTGATGGTTCTATTCTGTTAGGTTTGGATAGTTTTATATTTATTTGATAACATTTTTTTTTCCTTTTATTGCTTTATTGAAAGCTATGCGTACAGGAAGTAGTCTATTTCACTTTAAAATTTAATCTCATCTAGTTTTAATAAAATTTAAATCTAAAATCTCCGAAATATACTACTTCATGTTTAACTATTTAAGTGTCCTCTAGCAAATATTAATTTCTTGTCTTCTATTCTAGCTCCCTTATTCAAATCTATGCTTCATAATCATATCAAAGTTAATGACCACACTTGCTTTAAGTCAAGACCACAGTTTGCGATTTTCACTTAATAAGGTTACTATAGGTGTGTTTGAAAGTATTTTGATTTTTTTATTTTTAAAAATAGTTTTTGAAAACAACTATTTATTGTTCTTGTTTTTTTTTTTTTTTAAAACAATTTTGTGAGAAGAAATTTTTAAAAACAGTTTTACCAAACAAGTTTTTTTATTTTCAAAAACAAAAAACGGTTTTTAAAAACAGAATTCAAAGAGGCCCTATAATTTCGGGAACCTAAGCCTGTGGAGAAAAAGATATCCTCTTATACTATGATGTGCCAACCATAGGCAGCCATAGGTTACTTGACTGACCATTGTTAATCGCTTTAATTGCACCCCATTGACTTAAAATAAGGTTCTTTGTAAAATGATATCCAAATCTATAATTGGTACTTGATTTTGGGATATCCTACATATATAACAAAAAAAAAAAAAAGATATTATAGCAGGCCTCCAAAACTGGCCAAACACTTTGGTTCCTCTTCTGTTTGCACATACGATATTTAAGATCCACTCGTACAATGTTCTTCATCTGCTTCTTGATGGCATCGTCTGTATAGACGAATATTTCAATTTTTAAACAGCTTTAAGAAAACAGCAATATCCCCATAAACATGAAACAGTACCCTATATTCTCATTCCAAAACAGAAAGACTAAACTATGCTTATCTTTTTATATAAAAAAGGAAACTGCATTAAATAACCAAATCCTCTGATTATTCTCCATCTTTCTTTCCTGTCCTCGTCCACTAAAGTACGATGAACAAAACAAAACATTTTTCTCTCTCACCTTGTATTTTCGTCAGGAAAAAAAAAGGTTCCCTTCTGACTCTCTCCACCTCTCAACAGCTCCAGAGACAAAACACAGAAAGAATTAAAGGAACATGAGAAATCAAATGTTTAGACCAACCGAAAATAACGTTGTTTAATTCCTAATTAGTAAGGTAAGGTTCTCTCAAAATCATATAGGAAGGGCTTGCTTTCTATTTACTCTTCCTCTAGCTGTTTCTTCATAAAGAAAATTCAAATTCCAAAATATTTCCTTGTGTTATTTTAGGCCAATAAGTTACTGGCTATATGTATAGGAGAAGCACTGCTTCTGCAACTTGTTAAGGTAGGATATTGAATTCCAATAGCACGAATTGACCTAACAGAATGACCTCATTTATTTTGCTTTGTAATGAAATTATTCATATATGGTCTAAAATATTCTGAGGCTTGTGTATCAGCATTACTGTGCTCCCTAATCTAGAAGCCTTCAACCATTGGAGATAGTGCCCACATGCATATCAAAAGCAATACTAGGGTGATAAAATAATTGCAATTTGTTATAATAGCATATTTTAAAAAATTAATTAGAATATTTTTGTACTGTGGACCTGAGATTTTATACAATACCTTTTATTTTTATTTATCTTGAATTACAGATGCCAATTATTATATTATGACAAGAATAAGTAACATTTTATAATTATCTACGTACTAATTAACATATCAATGTCCAAATTATTAGCATGTGGAATCCATTTTGTTAATAGAAGGAAAGGAAAGGGCAACAAAATGAAGTCGTCAATTATTAATTTGGATAGAGAGGACATAATCCCGAGTCTTTTTTATTTTTTCAAACAATTTGGCCAAATGTCAATGAGAACGACAGTTTGTCTTTTAAAAACGTGTCACGAACTGTAACCATAGAATACAACATAACCGAAATGCATATTATAATGTGTGAATGGTGAGGTGTCTTGTTTAACTTTTAATTAGTGTCAACCATGCACATATAAATGTATTAAATTCTGCATGTGTATTACTCTAACAGTAGTCACAGTACTTTCCTGAATATTTAAAAAGGATGTTTACGGAAACAACACAGTTCATTAGAAAGAAGCCGGGGAATTCTAATAGATAGTTTAAACTTTTAAATTACACAATACAAATAGGCTATTGTCATATTATCTAGACGCCCTTTCAAACTGGCTAGGGCTTGTCTAGTTCCCTGTGATTTTTTTTCTCTTGTTTTTGTGTCTTTTTTCTGTGCCAGAAAAAGAAAAGTAGCACAGGTCCACGTACGCTTGAGTTCTTGCTTATAAGTTACAACACTGAAAGCGAGTGATGAAAACTCTCTTGTCTTGCTCCCCATAGTAATTTCCTCAATCGTTTTATCCATATCATCATCACTATTTGTGGAAGCCGTATAGAAGACAATGCAATGCGATACGTGAATTCATTTGTGCCATTGCAGAGGCAGTGTAAGAAAATTTACATTGCCATCATTACAGAGGCAATTGGAGCGCATGGAGCTAGCAATGACTCTACAACATAATAGTTTGGACCGTAGTAGTGGTGGTGGACCTAGAACTTGATAATTAGTGCAGGATGCAACTAAAAGAAGCAACTTAATTATAATTTTGCCTTTTCTGCATTAGTTTCCACTTTCCAGCAATAAGAGGCTTTTAAATTTGGATTTATAGATCGAAAGCAAGGTCTGCAAGTGGAGTAAATAATCATCTCGTCTCTTCTTGCACTGTCTCGCTCTAGCTGAGACTTTACTTCAATATTTTTTTGATGTGACTTGACTTTCTTCCTATATAGTATATACGTGTCTTATTTTTTTAAATTTTAAAAATCTTATTTAATTAATCTTAAATGGTTGGTGTCCTAAATAATAATTTTTTAATTTTTAATTTTGCTTGAAAAATAAAAAATAATTCAAGAAACAAATGGGGCTTAATATTAATTATTTGGATTTGGATCTGGAGCTAAAATGTTGGACCTAGCCCTGAGCAAATAATTTTCGGCTTTTACAAAAATCAAGCTGAAATACAAAGAAGCCCAACTGTAAATGACTGTTGAAGCCCAATTTGATCATGTTGCCAGACCCAGATTGACAAATTGAGTTCATTATTTCTCGGAGTCAGAAATGCAAGTGCCTTTATTTCCCCCCTGAATAATATATTCGCTGAAAATGGAAATTAAAATTTACTAGTATCATTGCCTTGTGTCTCAAACATGGAAGCAAGTAACAAAATGTCGTGTGGTTTCGGACGAAACACATGAAATTTTTCGGTTTCGTCCATGAACGACACGAAACTCCATTCTAATTCAGAAATTTTGCCGTTTCTATGGAAACAGACATGTTTCGGTGCATTTCGAAGGAAACAGGCAGAAATGGCAAAATTTTCGACGTGCAATACGAAACAATCTCTCTATAATTTCTACTTCTGACCCTATGATTTTTTATTTCTGGTTCTCCCCTTCATTGTTATCCAGAGTTATGCTCCATGGTTCTCTGTGGTTTTCCCTTCCATAGTAGTTTAATCTCACACTCATGACTCAACGAGCAGTGCCTTAACAGTTCAACTCAACCATCAAACACAAAAATCTGGGTTTGAAAAAACTGTCTTGAAATGACAGTATCATTGGCAATGGCTTCAGCTATTTCTACTTCCACAGTGTTATGCCCATCATCTTCCACGAGCTTAAGATTAGCGATATGTGCAATGTCCTCTTCTACAATTTCACATTCTTGTTTTTAGTTTCTTTTCATCTTTGACTCTTCGAAACTTGAAGGAGAAAGAAAAAGTGAAAAACCACTGCACGCGCACATGGTTTCTGTTTCCCTTTTCAAGGTTGTTTTTTTTAATTTTTTCTATTGTTAATGCATGAATTATTGTATTATAGATTATTGATATAATTTCCTATTTATTTTGTATGGGATCGTTTAGCAAATAATAATTCTTTTAAATTACTTATTGAATTTTAAAAATTTACTCTCAAATTATATTTAAATTCTAAATATTTATCTCTATATATTTTATTGTTAATTGACTTAAATATTTTAATATATATTTGTTAATTATTTATTGTGTAATTTGATATTTAAAGCATAATATGTATTTTGTATTAAAAATATAATTATTCTATATTATATTATCTAATTTTATATATTTTATCAATATTATTATGTTAAAATCTTTTAAAATAAAAAAAAATATTACTTAAAATGTTTCGGAAACATTTTCATTTCTCGAGTGACCCAAACGGTACCCGACACGACATTTAATTCCTTGCATGGAAGAGACCGGTTGTCTTTCACCGCTCTTCCTCTCTCACTCCGATTGAAAACCACAAACGAGCGCCTGATTAAATTCTCTTCTCGATCTGACACGCCTTCTACTTTTATCGTTTTTTCCTCTAAAAGCACTTGTTCGATCCCATCGAATTTTCTGAAATTGTAAGATTAACCTTCAGATCTGTCTCTGTTGGATCAGCCTTGTCTCTTGTTGTTTTATATCTCTTTTCCAGAAATAATAATTCGCAGATCCACCATGGATTTCATGAAGGTTATCGATCAAACGGTTCGAGAAATGTGAGCTTCCTTCATTCTTGCATTGCGAATTTTCTTTTTCTTTTCAAATTTACCTTATGTGTCTGGTTTTGGTTTTCTTCTGCTAAGCTGCAAATATTAATTCCCGTGTTGTGATTGCTTTTCGGAAAACAGAAAAAGAGAGGTGAATCTGAAGGTACTCAAGGTTCCCGAAATTGAACAGAAGGTAAAGCTCCTTTTATTAATAATGTTATTTTTGTTGTTATTTGGATAGTATTTAAATCTAGCGTTTAATCGAAAATTACAAGATTGTTTATTTCTATGATTCCTGTTTCTGAATAGCCATTGTCAATTACAAGGATTGCATTTATTTAGCAATTTTTATTGTATTTTTTTTTATCAAAAATCGATTTAAATGAAATGTTTCTGGGAACTGCCTATATACCTCTCCCTCCCCCTGGGGAAGGGAAAGAGTTTCTGCCGTTACAGTATGGGTAGTGTGCTATCATCACAGAATTTTCAAGTCATTGTTAGTGTAACACTATAATGTTGGACTGCCTGATGAGGTGGTACAAAGGACCAAATAGTAAAGTACCTTGCCATTTTATGATATAAGGTTGTCTGAAATTATGACAATTATCATTATTGCAAGTTATGAGAAATAATGCTTCAATTTTAAGTTCATAAATCATGTTTGTGCTTCATATTTTGCAATTATGTTGACACACTTCTCCAAGTGGAACTACTATTGGAATAATAGGATGAATGGTATGTTGTGGCCCTCTCATCTGCCAGTAGACTGTGGAATGCATATGAGAAGCATAGCAATATTAGTTCTGTCAGTATCTTTCCCAGGTTAATTATTTCAGTGATTTTTTTTGTTATTTGTAATTCAGGTTTTGGATGCTACTGACAATGAACCTTGGGGTCCTCATGGTTCTGCACTGGCAGATATTGCAGAGGCTACCAAAAAATTGTAATTATTTTGTACTCTGGCACGGTTGCCCATCTCTGTTCTGGCTGTGCTATTTCTGAAAGAATGATTTCTCAATAGTTTTAAATTATAAATGAAAATTTCTTTATAGTTTCTTAGTTGATCTCTTTTGCTATACTTTCCAGTACTGAATGCCAAATGGTCATGAATGTCCTTTGGACAAGACTGAGTGAGACTGGTAAAGATTGGCGCTATGTATACAAGGTACTGTATTAGCACATTATTGCTTACGATTATAAAAAGGAGACAGCCTTTTTGCATTTCCTATGTTGGTACATACTACTTGTCTATCTTTCAATACCTGAAACCCCTCTTATATCAGGCATTAGCTGTTATAGAGTATTTGGTAGCGAATGGATCTGAACGTGCAGTTGATGACATTGTAGAACATACTTTTCAGATCTCAGTAAGGGCCATTCTCCTGTATTCTGCTAAGTTTTCTTGCAATTCTCAGCAGCATTGACAATGATATAGAACATTCTCTTACATAATCATGATTGAATTTGTATTTGTAAAGGCACTTTCTAGTTTTGAATATGTGGAGCCCAGTGGGAAGGATGTGGGAATCAATGTTAGAAAGAAAGCAGAAACCATTGTGGCTCTTTTGAATAATAAAGATAAGATACAAGAAATCAGAAATAAAGCTGCTTCAAACCGTGACAAGTAAGTCTAAATTGTCAGTATGTTAATCCTGTGGATTATGACGTTAGCTGACATTATTAAATTGTTTTATGCTTCTTAATTTAGGTACTTTGGCCTTTCTTCTACTGGCATTACATATAAGTCTGGGTCAGGCTCATCTAGTAGTGGCAGCTATCAAAGCAGTGATAGATATGGAGGCTTTGGTTCAAGAGATGGTGACAGGTTCAAGGATAGTTACAGAGACAAGGGTCACTATGAAGATGAGAAAGTTGAGAAAGATTACTCTGAAAAATCACGTCATGGGGTTACAAGCGACAATCAAGGGAGCTCTTATAAGAAGGGTTCTGCACGCTCTGTCAGGTACAGGGTATCCAACAGTTAATTAAGGTTTGCAAGTAGTTAATGTATTTGGTGTTTGTGCCATGGTAGACCTGGAGCATGTTGTTGTAAATTTAGCCAACTTAATGTGATCCTTTTTGTTTCAAGTCTGACCTTATACTTGCACAGGCTTCAGTTTCCAGACACGGAAGGACAAACACTATTACCTTTGCATACTGTAATTGTTGTATTAATTTGTCCTTTTTCTTAGTCCAGAATGTTTGTCTTGCAGCAAAAACCAGGATGCTATGTCATCCAGAGTATCCAAGTCATCAAATGACCATGATAAGTATAGTTCAATTCCATCCCAAAGGTCAACTGTACCTTCAAACAGTAATGAGGATGATTTTGATGATTTTGATCCTAGGGGAGCTTCTACTACTAGTAAGTGTTTTGAAACTGTCTCTACATTGGGGTTGCGGATTTCGTTCAATTAATTTCTATAGAAATATTAAGCTATTCATTCAAGTTGAGTAGTGTTAGATATAAAACCATTCATGGGCCTTCATCTATCAGCTTAAGCTTTTGGGTTGAATTGGTTCTTGACATGGTATCAGGGCCTCTTTGACCAAACGGTCATGAGATCGAATCCTTCTGCCCTCACTTTCTCAATTAAATTGAAATTTCAGCACATGGTATAAATGGGCTTGTGCTTAGTCCACGATTCAAGCCAAAAAGGCTTTCGCGTGCGGGGGCGTGTTAGATATAAAATCATTCATGGACCTTCACCTATCAGCTTAAGCTTTTGGGTTGAATTGGTTCTTGACAAGTAGAAAGTACTTTGGTGCACATTGTTGCAATAATATATGAGGTGCAACTTGCCCATACTATCCTTCCAACAGCGTGTTATGGCGGAGACAATTATATCTGCTGAGTCATTTTTTAAGATTTTTCGCTAAATCATTTGCTGCAGATTATAATCAAACCCTTTCAGGTCTTTCTTGGTTTGTGGCTTGCCATGGTTATTGTTATACTGACAGACAAAAGGCTTACCCTGAAACAACCCATAAGGATGTCTGCACACCACCACCACTCCCCACAACAAAAACAGAACAAAAATACATAGAAGAGAAAACCACTATCATAATACTTTCAGATTTGATAGCAGGATTGTTCTACCTTTTCATGATGTTGAGTTTACTTTTCAACAGAGGCTTCAGCTGGAAGCTCTAACCAGGTTGATCTCTTTGGAGGAGATCTACTTGGTGATCTCATGGATACTCCAACTTCTGTTCCCACAGAAAGGCCTGCCACAAGTAGTGTGTCAGAAGTTGATCTCTTTGCAGATGCAGCATTTGTATCAGCAGAGCCTCATGTAGAGAAAGGAGCTAGTTCTCAACAGCAGGTTTTACTTTACCTCTAACGTCAATACTTGAACCTGTGTCCATATAACATATCAGTAATGTGCAATTTGTCATAAAAGATTCCAAGTGTGTTCTGAAGCATGTAGAAAAATTGGCCTAAAGAAGAGTTTTAAATTGTGAAATATTAGGTACTAACCAAGGTTTTTTCTTCTTTTATTGGTGGTATAGGCACAGAGTAAGGTTGATCTATTTGCTTCCCAACCAGCAATTTCTTCTTCAGTTACACCAACAGTTGACTTGTTTTCAATTCCTGAACCAGTTGTGCAGCCAGAGAGCAAGTCAAAAAACTCTGGTCCCTCAAATAATGACATTGTTGATCCTTTTGCGGCTGTTCCACTTAATAAGTTTGATGGATCTGATCTTTTTGGCGAATTTACTTCTAATTCTGATTCAGTATCTTCACAGCCCTCAAAAAGTCCTGTCAGTGATGGCAATCATGATAATATAAATGGTCAATTCTTAGCAGAGTCTAACAGTCCACAGAAGAAGGATCCTTTCCAGGTGAAATCTGGTATTTGGGCAGATTCACTAAGCCGTGGATTGATTGACCTCAATATATCTGCTCGTAAGATTATTATCATGACCTCTTTAATAGTTTTTTAAGAGCTTAATATATTCTGTGATAAGTTGTTGTACGTTCATTATATCTGCATTTTTCTTTTAATTTGCTATAGATGCATGGTCTTTTACTTCCCAGAGTACTTCCATGCACAATCTATTCTGCATGTGTTTTAGGACACAATATCTTGAACCTCTTCCAACGATCAATGCATACATTCTGCAATATACATGAATGGTTGGAAGATCTGGGTAAACTACCTGTCTGCACTCCACTCCCCCCCCCCCTCTCTCTCTCTCTCTCTCTCACTCCCCTCTGCCTGTGGACTATCATTAATTAACGTGTTAAAAAGTGCATCTTGTTCCCCTACCATTATTCCTATTAGATTTAATTTACTGTACAAGCACATTCTTTTCGTAATATCTCTATTGCTTGAGCAGCTTCTATAATTACCTTTTATTTTGTCTTGCAGCGAAGAAGGTATCCCTGGCAGATGTTGGAATTGTGGGAGGATTGAGTGATGGATCAGATGAAAAGGAGAAAGGCCCTCCACCAGCTTTTTACATGGGAAGAGCCATGGGACCCGGATCTGGTCTTGGTAGGTCTGGATTCACCCCTTCACAGACAGCAGTCGGAGACGACATATTTTCAAACCTAAGTGGCCAGCAATATCAATTTGGTGGGTTCCAAAAGTAAAATTCTCACATTTTCGCCTCCTCTTATTGCTATCAAATTTTTTACTTAATATTCTTTGTGTGAGTCAGTACATTTTAAACTGTCAAGCTCTTTGGCATGCTGGTTTTTGTTCATATATACAATGCACTACTGTGATTCAAAGATGAGTTACTATTGAGTTTCAACAATGTTTTTATTTGATCAATCGCAAAACCCCGTGCAAGTGCCTCAGTTGTGGTGGCACTATTGAGTTGTAAAATATCTGTTTCAACTATACGATTAAAATTCACAACTGAATGGTTTGGTTTGTGGTGTTATGTCAAGCTTGACGGTGTGGAATTGGTTGCTGGATTTTCTGAAAAAACAATTTGTCCCTTCACTTTTTCTTAATGAACTAAGTGGGTGTTAGAATTTATACAGCTGGACGATTTTCCCGTTTGAAGTTTACTGTTTGGGTAAAAGATCCGTATAACTGGTAAGTTTTACATTTTCTTGGGAACAACCCCAAGCGTCTTAGTGACATTGCATGAAAAAAATGGGGATTACGTTGAACTTCACAAAAAAGATGAGCGTTTTGTTGTGCGGGGATGGCCTTGTGTTGAAATGTGGTGTTACAAAATCCTCACTAAAAATGTCATATTATTTTCATTGCTATCTCTATATGGGAAGAGCATCGCCAAACGAATTTTTCGAAGGTGCCCAAAAAGTTTTGATAAAAATAAAAAAAAACACTTACATTTGAACTAGCTAGATATGATTGCATTTGGAATTTGGACGAGTCCACACATCCAGTAGCAAGAAGGCTCGCACTACTCTGTTCTTGTATTCAACTTTTACAATCCCTAATGCATTCTAACTCGGGAAGTAAACTATAAGCTCTGAAAACTCTGATTTATTCTAGATGTTAACTTGAAAGAGAAACAAAGCATAATTCTCAGTACATTTCTAACATTCTACCCCTCAACATGGCCTCTGCTTTTCTCACCTGCTTCACCGGTCCCATAATGAAAACCTGAACAAAAAGTAAGAACAATTAGAAAGCCACATAAAATATCATCCTTAATTTGATGTGCAAACTATTGTGTTTCCTTCTTTTTTCTTAAAAAAATAAATGCCGACAATAATATCGAACTTAATGCCGACAGGCGTCAGTAGAAGTTTTGCTTCGGATGGACAGTTTTAAGAAGTTCCCGGAATCCTAGGGATTCTTCATCCAAATCCATAAAATAAAAGCAATTATAACTTGTAAGTCCCATAAGCAGATATAGCAAAATTCCAACTTCATTTAGTCTTCCTATTGCAAATTTCGTGATTTACTAGAAATGATGTGCATACTACATATCTTTTTTTTTTAAAAAAAGAAAAAGAAAATCCATGCCACCAATAATCCAGATTAAAATTAGGCAGTTGGACCTTGTGAATTACATAGCATCTGGAAATTGATATACTAACCTTGTCAGGTGGGCCCTTGGCACCTCCAATGAGAATCTCCGCACTGATCAAACAAATCGATAGGAAAATTAAAACAAGCGGAGTACAGTACATCTGAAAAGTATTTACCAAAGCATGGAAGCAGAAACGAGGGGAACAGAGATTTACTTGCAAGACTCCTTAATANTTTGATGTGCAAACTATTGTGTTTCCTTCTTTTTTTCTTAAAAAAATAAATGCCGACAATAATATCGAACTTAATGCCGACAGGCGTCAGTAGAAGTTTTGCTTCGGATGGACAAAGTTTTAAGAAGTTCCCGGAATCCTAGGGATTCTTCATCCAAATCCATAAAATAAAAGCAATTGTAACTTGTAAGTCCCATAAGCAGATATAGCAAAATTCCAACTTCATTTAGTCTTCCTATTGCAAATTTCGTGATTTACTAGAAATGATGTGCATACTACATATCTTTTTTTTTTAAAAAAAGAAAAAGAAAATCCATGCCACCAATAATCCAGATTAAAATTAGGCAGTTGGAACTTGTGAATTACATAGCATCTGGAAATTGATATACTAACCTTGTCAGGTGGGCCCTTGGCACCTCCAATGAGAATCTCCGCACTGATCAAACAAATCGATAGGAAAATTAAAACAAGCGGAGTACAGTACATCTGAAAAGTATTTACCAAAGCATGGAAGCAGAAACGAGGGGAACAGAGATTTACTTGCAAGACTCCTTAATAGACAAAATTGAAGCCCCTTTTCTCCCAATAACACGTCCCATCTTTCCTTCGGGAACATCAAGAACTGAAAGGATTTCTTCCTCAGGGGTACTTCCATCAACGTTTAGGTTATCTACAAGATAAAACCATGATTAGTTGTCAATAGCATGAATTCATTGTATTTTCATTCCAGGCACTTATGCGTGCACTAGAATATAAAGGTTAATAAAGCTAAGAATGAAATACTTCTAGCCAATTGTGACCTAATAAACAGGGAAGACAAGAACTTCGCTAAACTAGAAATTTATAAATAGGTATCCAGAAAAGAAATTTTCCACCTGAAAACTGCCACATAAAAGGGATTCATTTTTCATTCCATATTTATTTCTCTCTATGTCTACCTCGGAATTACATATATTCACCTTTGCTGTAGTAAATTTTAGCATATGAAAATCCTCCTTCACTAAAAAGCGAGGCTAAAAAACTAAAAGCATCACAACTTTCAAATTGTGCCATCAGATCATCAATGAAATCATATAATTTCAAACTAAACCCCCTTTGCAGAAAATAAAATCCAAGAGGATCTGAAGACGATAGAAATATAAGTTGTCCATTTGGCTTTACAGTCTCCTAATATTGAAACAAGAATGGCACTTTATATAAGGATCATTATTCAAATATGAAAGACCTGGAATAGGAGGTAGAGATGGCCAATCAACATAAGCATTATTGTTGATACAAAAACATCGGCAATACAGGGCACCACGAACTCCAAGATACCATAGAGACCGTTCATTCAATTTCTCCATCATTTTGTGATAAATGTAGAGAAGAAAGCGAACATCATCCGCGGCTGCACGGATCATTTGTTCAGATAATGGTCTGTATGTCCAAAACTTTGGGTCCTGTCAAAACATTAAGACATAATATCACTAGACGATAGAAATTAGTTGGACAACATAGATATATAAATGTTTCTACTTGGATGGCCTATCACCTATGCAAACATACAAATCAATATCAGCAGCAAATGGATTTAAAAGAAGAAAAATTTGATGAGTAATGATTTTTATGTATATAGTATAATAGTAATCAAATGTTTGTTTTTTTTTTAAAAAAACAGTAACCAAATGCTGTTTCTTAAATTCAACATTTCTATAGCTACATGTGCGGCAATAATTCACAGGACCCATGTCTATAGCTACATGTACCATACCAAATCAAACCTTAAACGTAACATCACATGATGAAATGAAGCATCTACCCTAACATGCATGTTATACCAACAACTTACAGTTTTAAAATAAATAAATAAAGCTAACAATATCAATACAATTTTTCACTCTATAATCATATGATTCTAAAACCAACCTGCCGAAGGAGGATGCGCACTTCTTCCTTCTCAAGATATGATATGCCTACATCCAAACTCTCGAAGTAAAAATAGAGGAAGCAACCAAATGACTCAAAGCAACCTTTAGGAATTATTAATCATCTCCATCCACAATATTTTCGGCCAATAACATAAGAATCCATGACCAACAAACACAATCTATAGGATACCACGATATATATAATACCACAATAACGTGGATCTGCAAGGAGGCCAACAAATGAAATGTAGTCATCTGGCAATCTCTTCCGTCCTTCTTGCTCCTCTATCAGTGAATAAGCAATCTGAACCAAAACAAGCGGGTATAATAAATCATTTAATTGTGCACAAGGATCAATAGAGGCATGCTTGAGTCATTCAAATGGATAGCTAAGGGGAGGGGAAAGTCAAGGAGTCCAACTTCAGGAATGAATATTAAAACGCGGACTCCTTAATATCATAGAGGCACACTTAAGTCATTTACTGCTACAAGGTTTATGAGGAAAATCACTTGAGTAAAGAAGCTGATTCAGAAGAAGCGTTCTGACCTAACCAAGTAAAATAACAGGGAGGGCCATTCAACTAGGAACTACATGAATCATTTATGATAAACTCTAAAATAAACCAATCAAAAATTGATAAACTCTTGCAGTATTATTGTTTAAATACATACAGGGAACTTAAGGCAAAACCATGTAAACCTTATACATTTAGTCAAAATAGTAGTTCAATTTGTTGGCAATAATAGACCAGATAAAAATCATAATCATAACATATCTTTTTTTTTTTTTTTTGGTTAATAATAACAATAACAATAATGACACCATCAACTTTCTGAAAGGATGAAAGACAATCAAGAGCTAAGCAGCTCACTTCAGATTCCTTAACATAATCAACTAAATAACTAATAATAGAAGTACATATCTATTATCCAAACAGGATAAATCATATAAGAATTAAGAAGACCGTATTATCCATTATTTTTTCTAAAGCCAAAAGCTGAGACCTAAAAACTCCTCCCAGTGATCAAATCCATCGCTTAAGGAAAATTCTTCTGGAGTATACAATATGAAAAGTGTGCTATTGTGCAAGTAATTTAGTTCTGCAACTAAACAAAAGGTGCCTAAAAGAAAGAAAAAAGGTAGCAGCCATAAGGTTTGACTGGTAATAAGGGCCTTACCTGGGTATCCATCACGTTGTTCAACTTGATGCCAAACTGAAAATACAATGCCTATAAAACAAGATTGCGTTTGTGAGGGCTTTAAATTGTCTAAGCAAAGTTGGGAAATTCTGAGATAGCAGAATAAGTCTCTTGTAGTTCTTAACTTACAACAAAAATATAAAACAAGTAATCAAATGAATCACAGACCTCACTATCTCGTTTGCAATCATGAATCACTTTTATGATGGAACTAGACTCAAGAGCAGGCTTACAGGCTTTGATAAGCACCTCTCCCCCTTGAATTGCATCAACCAGGTATATAGCATCTGGAAATGCAAGCTACAGAAACATGAAAGTTAAACTTACTAGATAACAGTCATAACACAGGGTGAGATGCACCAATTGCCATGATAAGATCAAACAAAATAATCTCATTAAGAGCCTTAAACCCAAAAAGACTGCTAATAGAAGAGAAGGTTGCGAATCTCTCTGGCTATATCAGTAAACACCAGCATAACCACTAACATAAAATTATGAGGCAGTTTGAGAAGAAAAGAAGTGCTAGAATGGAGAAATCAAACTTTTGTAGATCTTGAAATAAACTGCTTGTCATATTAATTCCTTTGTTTTGTACAGCGGTAAGCTGCCACAATTTGAATGACTAGCTTTCCAAATAAAATTCTTATTAGATTAATTCCCATCTTTCTTAGCACCATAAGCTGATCCACTATATATACTAGCTCTTCAAGTTATGTGCCCAAGGAAAACATTTAGCAGTAGTCACTAAAGACATAATACAGTATGCAATGTAAAGAAAACTAGATGGACAAGCAAAGAGAATGTGGAATTAAAATTATTTAGCTTCCCAACCATTCCATATGCATCGGAGTAAACTCTGACACTGAATTCAAATTCACAAGCAAATTAAAAATAAAAATAAAATCAAATAAGTACTTGTGTTTTTTTCAGTTATGACCACAAAAATAAGAAAGACAGATAGAGGAACTTACGAATTTGAAATATAGCCATAAACAATCTTATGAATACTGTCGATATAACTAGCAGAAGCAATTTGCATAATTATGAAATTATCATCATAGCCAAAGCAGAAGCAATTATGATATTTATGCATAGAAATTACTACTACATTATCACACAAGTAAAGAATACGTTTGTAATAGCTTTCTATATCGATTAATCAAGCAAAATACACTTCGGTCTCCTCATAATTACATATTTTCTTCTATATATCTGGATATAACACTGAGATTAACATCTAAATTAAGTACATAATATACCGTACATTCTTATATTTGACTTATGAAGTTAACCAAATGTAGTTCACCTGCATTATACAGAGAGTCCCATTGCGACACAAGTCAACACCCTCACAATCAAAACCTATGACCAGCTGCTGTTGAGGTGACGGCTCCAGGAATTCAACAGGAAGTTCAGATGCATTTGTGACAATATGAATAGGAACCGAAGTTGAACGAGCTTCATGATCCAGCGGCTTATCACCTGAGTAGTAATTGAGATCGCATATAACTGATCTCGGATGCGCTAAAAAAAATCATCGAGAAGTAGAACTAGCAACTCAAAGCAATTCAAGTGTAGAATTACATTAGATTCAACCGATCAACAGATTATGATTCAAGGTAACAACAACAACAACGTATCAATTATTCAACAGATTAATTTTCTCGGGAAACAAACAGTAAGTAACGAAGGTGGAGAAGAGTGAAGAAATCGATATACGAAATTAATCGCCATAATCGAAACTACACCAACCTAAATAATTTGAAAAAGAAGTTAAAATTGCATTAGAGTCGAGGCGTAAGAATTGCTTAGTNACAACGTATCAATTATTCAACAGATTAATTTTCTCGGGAAACAAACAGTAAGTAACAAAGGTGGAGAAGAGTGAAGAAATCGATATACGAAATTAATCGCCATAATCGAAACTACACCAACCTAAATAATTTGAAAAAGAAGTTAAAATTGCATTAGAGTCGAGGCGTAAGAATTGCTTAGTTTGGTTAAGATAATAGAAAAGAGGGAAGAGAGAAAAGAGAAAGAGTGAGTACCTAGCTCTGAATCTGATGGTACAGGAACATCTGTCTGATAGGACGGAGGAGGGGAAGCCATGTGATCGGACCATCCAGCACATGCACATCAACGTTTTCACACAACTCTGCGCAATTTATTCATCGGATTTTTTTGCCTTCGGGTCTTTATTTCCTTTTCTTTTTCTCTTTTTTGAAACTTTTTCCTTCTTTACCCTCTCTTTTCTTAAAAAGTCAACTCTAAATTTTTACTTTCCCGCATCCGTCAATCAGTATTTGTTCTAGCCTTCTAGGGAATAGAAGACTCTGGACATCTCCTGGGTAAAATCAGGGAAGTAGTGCGAACGGGGCAGATCGGATGGCTCCCCTCTTGTCTCTTTGCCGATAGGGATTCGAATCCTTACCACTCCCACTCCTAAAGGCTCTTCCACTTTTTATTTTGTTTTTCCCAGACCGCTCTCCCACTTTTCTCATGGGTGTCTTCACAGCGCGGACCATTAAAGCGGGCTTAAGTTTAATAAGCCTGACCCATTCAAAGAATGGGATATGGCCCAGGTTTTTGGGTAAAAAATAAAATCAGATAAATAGTATTTAGAGGAATGAAAATTATAAACAAAATACGTTTCAATTCCCTAACACTTAGGGTGTGTTTGGATGGGGTATTTGTAGAGTGTAATGTATTTGTAGAGTGTATTTGAAATGCTAATTTTGAATTACCTTGTTTGTGTAATTTTTAAGGTATTTTTAAAATTCAAGTGTATTTTTATTGTGACTTTCAAAGTCTCAATATAGTGTATTTCAAATTCACTCAAAATAGAGTGTATTTCAAATTCACTCTATCAATCCTCTTTCTTTCTACCCCAACACCCCCACCCAACTCCCAAATTTTTTTTTACTGATTTTTCTTATATTAAAGCATTTCAAAAAATGATGCAGAGTGATGATGAAGGAATTTGCTAAGAAGGATCTGCTAGACTTATTATGTGAGAATCTTGGACTAAAGAAAGGGTACCTCAAGGAGGCTTTCTATGGATCAAAGGGACCAAATTTTGGACTATATTTTTTTTTCTTATATTTTTCTTTTATTGATTAAAGAATGTGATTTGAATGGATTTTGTAATGTTTATCAATAATTTTGAATATTGGTGTTAAATTACTCTTTTTATAATAGAGTGTATCCAAACAAGGTATTCTATAAATACATGAATTTGAAATGCTGCATTTCAAATACATGTATTTGAAATACACAATAATTTAGCAAATACCTCATCCAAACACAACCTTAATAATTAGATTAAATCCAACCATTTTTTTATGGGAATCCTAACAAATGCTAAACATTATTTTGATTTATTGATAAATTAAAACTCGTCATAACAAAAATTATTTGATAGTGGTAGAATTTTATTAAAAAAATTTCCAAGTGGAGTGTATTCTTTGCTGGTACATCCATTTGAAATTTTTCAAAATTGTTCCTCTGATTAATTTGATATTAATCTAATTCTCCTTAGTCACAATACATTGGAAGCAATATTATATCAGTTATAATCTAAAATTAAATAACTTTTCGTTATCCAAAACTCAGAGTTATAATAAAAAATATAAAAAAAAAATGTAACGTAGTGTTTTTATGCCATGGAATTATATACGACAGTATATATGTCTTGTTAGTCGTTCATCATCGTACTTAAATACTCATAAACTACGATATGAAATCTCATCATACATTTGTCTTGTTGATCATCAACCATTAACTAATACTGTCCATCTCAACTATGCTTATCCACATTTTTATTTTTATTTTTATTTTTATTTTTATTTTTAAGGTAGATAAACGGGGCTAACAACGCCCAAAGAAAGAAAAGAACAAACTACACCAGACAATCACGGGGAAACATAATCCCCAGCTTATCCACATTGTTTACATACATGCCTAGTGGTTGTAATTAATGAGGATATGTCATTTTTTAAGGCGGGCTGTTGGACTTGGATCTCTCATTTGTCCATTTATATTATTTGATAACTATTTTTTATTTGAGTTTTTAAAGATAACCTTAATTAAGTTATTAGTTTTTTTTAGAGAATTATTATTTTTACATTTTATTTTGTTAATATTACACTTTATTTAATATCTAAATATAATATAGATTAAATTACTCTTAATTAATATGAAATTTTTTTAACTTTTATTAAAAACTTTTTTATATTAAATGAGAATTTTTATAATTGAATAAAAATTTTATATATTAAATAAGAATAAATTAATATATATTATATTTAGACATTAAATAAGATGTATTATTAACAAAATTGAATGTTAAAATAACAGTTCCTATTTTTATATTCATATTCTTAATTGTATTTTCATATTTAATATATTAATTATAATATCTCAACACTGTGGCTTAGTGCTTTCTCCGGAGACGTTGTTGCTGCAAATTAGTCCCAAGCTTGAATGTATAAACCCCTCCCCACCAAAAATAACATATATGCATTCACAATATCAGATGTCAAATATTACCACCGAATTAAACTAATCCCATTTACAGCAAACACCAATACTGGATTTCTCCATTTTATCTTCCTATAATATTGAAAATAAATTCTGAAACAATGTGAGAACATTTGAAACCAATAAATAAATAACTAAGAAAGTTACAACAGACCCACTAATGACTAATCTAGAAAACCGCATATGTGAAAGTAAAGACAACTAGGAATATCAAAGATCAATTGCAGAGAAAACAAGCATTCAAAAAGTCAGCCATCACTATAAAATTGACTAAATGCGTTCTATGGTTTTGAGTGAGATTGTGGCAGCAGCATCTTTTGGCCATTCTCTCTGTGTATGTGTTCTATGATAGTGATGGTAGTGCAATGCATTGTATCATCAGAGAGGGGAAGATTTGAATGTTAAAGATACCGATCACTGGGTTTAATTTTGTATGCCCACTATAGGCGCCTTTTATTTGTGCTGGCTGAGATAACATCTCACGGTGTCATGGTGACGAGTGTGGATTTTATCGAATCGTGCTTTATTTATTTATTTATGTTTATTTTTTTGGTACAGTAAGGGGGCTAACGCCCAAGAGAGAGAAAAAGATTATAAGCCATGCATAGGTGGCAACGTATACCCCATTTCATCAACAACCAGTAACTCGAACAGACCATGCGGCGGAGAGTGCTTTATTTGGTGCTCTCTTCAAATTGTCCATCATTATTTAGGTCCCCGGATGGACGAGCCAACTAATGAGAATGACACGCGACAATCACAATCTGACACGTGGACGTAGGATCGCACAACTAACCAGTGATCAAATAAATATCCGGGATTGCCCACTATCACACCTAGTTCTATTTGGTTATTCCACAAATGAGAATTTCCAAGACATAACATATTGTTATTTTAGTATTGCTATATAACTTTAAAGAAAAAGTACACATTATATAATTGATGAATGAATTTTTTAAAAACCTGAGATACAGGTTGAAATCTTTATTTTTATATCTTTAGCTAAAAATTTTAAATTTATTTATTTAATAAAAATATTATTATAAACAATTGTGTTAAATAAATTAATAATATATATGATTATAAATGAAAATAAATAATTATCATATAATAAAATAACTATTTAAAACTCCTTTCACTTTTTTATAATTTAAGATAAATTTTCTGTTAAACACACATATTTACCCTTACTTTTAGCATGTAATAGGAAAACATTATACTAACTAACTATGTGTAACAATTATAATAACTAAAAACATAAACACACACAATATAATTGGTTAAAAGATATCTCAAAAAAAATTAAAATTTTAAGTTTGAATTCACATTTTTTCATATTTTCATTTAAAAATTTTAAATCTGTTTAATTATGACAACACATTATAAAAAAAAAAAAAGTATGAAATCAATGGCAACACATATATTTGAACTATTTTTTTTATGTGTACATTACTATTAGATTTAAATACATTTGATGAATGTACATACATTAATTCATTAAATATTGGATAAAATCTTAAATATTTTAGAATACATTCAGGATCATAACAAAATTTATTTATGATAAAATAAATTGTAGTGAATAACACTTTATTCCTTGTATTATTAATTACTTTTTTTAATGGTATCATGCATATCACTTAATACTTATATATCTTAAGAATTCGACATATCTCTAAATTCCACCTATGTGCATTGCCAAAAGAAAATCCATCTATAATATAAAAGTATATATGGAAAAAAAAACTAAGGTATATATTTTAACATGCATTCAATTATTTTTGTTGACACACTTTTTTTCTTTATTTGTTTTGAAATTGCATTCAAATTATTCAGGAATAGGATATAGGAAAGGATATATTATTCAAATTATTAGATGTTTGAGCGCACGGAAACCACAACTGGAAATGCCTAAATTATTTGCCGCTTAAGAAAAAGAAAACTCCTCTCCTTGGCGGCCAGTGTCCAGAGAGGATGTAGTTGTTGGATTTTATGTCAAAACCAAAAGTAGAAGAAGGATAAAAAAAAAAATAAAAAAATAAATAAAAGTAAAAAGGTTTGTTATAAGTTAGATTTGTAAGTAACTAAAAGTCCCACTACTATCACTCTTTGAGAAAATTATCCAGAAACACATAAGCAAAGATTTGGACAACAAATCCAGTTAAAAATATTTTGTGCAAAAAGGAGCTTCTAGTTCTATCCAAATGGGGCCCACAAGTCGCACTTTCCTCTTTCCCTTTTCTCAGATGATGATCCTCTGAGGAATCCCTAATAAGCTCACCTGCCCCTCAAACTTTTTCTTCTCGAATTTGTTCGCACTCCTCTCTCCCCCTCTGCCTCTAAAGTCTATCCCCCATTAACTCTTTTATTCTTACCGTTTCCCGAAATTCCCGCATTTTTGTTCATTTCTGCCATTTTAGTTTTCTTCACCAGGTATACTTCTGCTCTGACCCGGTCGACTTCGTGTTATAGAGAGAGAAATCGCTTTGATTTCGGAGAATAAAGGCACCCGAGTTTAGCTTCCCAGCCTCACTGAGCAGTTCGGATTCGGATTCGGATTTCCCAGCCGATTCAGTAATCTAGGTTTCGATTAATTTTGTATCTGCAGCTTGATAGTTTGCTTCGAGTTTCACGATTCATAATTGATTATATTGTTTCGGTTTGATTAATTTGAGGTTCTGTATGTCGGTTTTTGGATTGGGGGGGTCATGCTGTCATAGTGGTAACAATTAGACATAAAAGGAGTTTTGTTGCATAAGGGAAGAGTAAGGATGAAGAGAGGGAAAGATGATGAGAAGGTCATGGGGCCAATGTTCCCTAGACTCCATGTCAATGACACGGAGAAGGGAGGGCCAAGAGCACCACCAAGGAATAAGATGGCTCTCTATGAGCAGCTTAGTATTCCCTCTCAAAGGTCCAACCCTGGCGTTCTGCCACTCAACTCAAATAGTGCTAATAATACAACCCCCCCGGCATCCTCAAGCCAGGTAATTTTTCGATTCTGTGGCTGTGTTCGTATTTCTCATTGATCCGATGCAAATTCACTGGCTCTACATGTGTGTCAATAGCTGTTACTTTGATTCATATGTGTTTCAATCTCTGTTGGAGGATTGGGCGATTGCCACCATTATGTTCAATATGTAGATGACTTGATTCACTTGATAGGTCAGACTTTTTGGTTTTTTTTTTTTGGGTTAAACACATTTGATGGGGATTTTTCTTTTTTAAGTTCACATGCTAGTAATAGGTGTTCTTGTTAAGTTCCTTGTTGCATATAGATAGTTGTATTTCACGACTTAGTGATGATTATTATTTCACATAATATACATTTTGTATGTTCTACTTGGGAATAGTTTTCATGGTTTTTTTTGTGTATGTAAATTAAGCATTAGCTGTTTTTCGTTCTAAATTTTGGGATTATCATGTTTGCAGGGGGCTGGCCCTGAGAGAAATTATATCTTCCCAGTTCATTTGCCTCTGCAAACACCTACGTATAGAGCTGAAAAGCATATTTCTCGCCAATCTGATGGGGCAAATCTGAACACTTCGCTGGCACAACTTGAACAGAGGAAAAAGGTAGATGAGGATGATTTTAGGGTTCCTGTATACGTTCATTCAAGGATTGGTCAATCTCATGATAAGATTCAGAAGAGCTTTGATGGGAAAAAATTCACTCCTGTGGGCTCTAGTTATTTTGGTTGTCCAGTAGAAGGCGATGTGCAAAATGATTGTGACAAGGATCCAAAACAAATTGGCTCCCCGCATGTCAGTATGAGAAAAGATATGAGAAGTGAGAGTGAAGGGCCTCCAAAAGTAAGCCCAAGTAAGGAGCAGCCAGTAAAATCAGCCTGGAACATATCAAATGGAGAAAATATTGACAGTCTAGTGTGGCAAGCAAAGGTGACTCCAAATCAAGAGTACCAAGATTGTCCTGTGGCAGATCTTAGCAGATTATGTCAAGGTGATGCTTGCTTACCGCAGGAGTCTGGAGTTGGGTCACAATCCAATGACACTGGATATGGTGATGGTCTTGTTGAGTCTACAAGGGATACAGCCAAGGGAAATGTCCCCCTGCCAAGAAGTTACTTTCATTCTACATCAAATCAAAGCGGTCCTCTGGAGACTATCAATGGCACTGCATACCATCATGCCAGGACTGGCAGATCAGCACATAAGGGAAATTTTGACAAAAGTGATAATGTTTCCAAGATCTCCACAGTAGATAATTTGTCAAGCCTGAAAATATGTCCTGATGATGTTGTAGAGATAATAGGTCAAAAACATTTCTGGAAAGCAAGAAGAGCGATTGTCAAGTAAGACTTGTTACTTGTTGGTAGCATCCCTTTCTGTCATGGTCTTTAACTTGAGTATTTCCATGTGAAACCTTTCTGTGATATGATAATAAGTGGATCTTTTACATGCTTTGGTCCTGATGGTTTCTTGTACTTGTTAAATTTCTTGATTGTTTTAATTTTGGAATGAGAAAGTGTCATAATCTGTTTTCCACAAACATGTGAAAAGATATGGAGGAAATTTTTTTCCTAAATTATGTCAGGTCTTCTTGTTAGTGAAGTTTGTCCCCTGATTTGATTATCCTTAAACTTGATTTAATGATGAGATTTACTTGCTCCCCCTTCTTCTAGCAACCCTGTTTGATTATCATGTCAGGTGTGGTTTGAGAATATGTAAAATATTTTCCCCTTGGAGAGAAGCAATGTATAGGATCAGAAAGGTCAAGGTGGAATCCAGGAAACTGCTACTTTTGCTGGGATTTTTCCTTTTCTCCTTGTGTGTCAAATTTAAAGCTGTAGTGGTTTGTTATATGCATCTTTAATAATACTGGGCATATGGCTTTGAAGAAAGGGAATATTGATAGACTTGGAGTCCCTTCTAAATTGGTGTTTTTGTACGTTCAAAGTCCTTAACAATGTTTTAATGGTGGGTGCTGGATCATCTTACAGCAGGGCGGTGAGCAGTCTTAATATTGTACTTTGTCGGAAGGGGATCCCTTTGACAGCAGATCATCTCATGATTCACTGTCCTCTAGCCACTGGATTTCGGATATATTCCTGTCTTGGTTTCCTCTTGCTTGGTTCTCCATGTGACAACTGGGGCAAGTTTCCTTACACTGCACTGAAGGGCTTGGACTAAGAAGGAGACCAAGTAATGCAGGATGACCCCTTGTTTTATGGTAGGGATACTTGGAGAATATATGATGAGTAGTTGGTAGATGTCATGGCGATAAGGGGGAAAGTTTTACATATCTAGTGTCTTTTTTGTTTTTGTATTACAATGTTGGAGACATTTGGGATTGGGATTTTCAATTTAATAATACACACTTCCGGTGGTTGAGGTGTCCAACTATCTACAATTTGCACAGGCTATACATATGGTACAGATTTCCCAGGTAGGTTGATTGTACTCAGGATGTTGGATGTACCCACAATTGTTTGTATGCCTCATTGTTGGAGTCTTGTCCTTACTTTTATAGAATGTGATTTTCTACTATTAGTTGTTTCTTATTTGGCTTTTATGTAAGTTTATTCCATTTCAAACCATGTGATGAAGCTTGTTGATATTGTAGTGATTTATGCCCAAAGAACATTTGCCTTGTCTTTCCTGAAACTAACTATGGATATTAACATACTTATGCGTAGTTGGCCCATTCAATCTTACTGAAAGAAAAATGCTAAGCTTTCCATGAAGGGATAATATGTAGTATGAGTTCTAGACTGAAAGGTATTAAGTGTGATTGGAGATCCTGTGATTTTGGTAGTTACTAGTTTATGTAATGGTCTTTACCACATGATCATATCTAGTTCCAGATGCTGATTTGTCCATTTTATTATGACTGTATGAGTATTGTGCAATTTTCTTGATCCAAATCCTGTTCCTCTCTACAGTCAGCAGAGAGTGTTCGCAGTCCAAGTATTTGAGTTGCACAGACTGATGAAGGTAAAATTATCTCTGACGCTATTGTGTGGCTTGTGCTGGTCCAAAATAGGGTGCATGTTACCTTCAGATTTGCACACACGTGCGCATGGACACACACACTCTTTCACTGATGGAGTCTGTTCATACATCTTAATTCTTTTTATTTAAGCAGGTTCAGCAGCTGATTGCTGGATCACCAGATCTTTTGCTTGTGGATGCTGCTTTTCTGGGAAAATCTCCTTTAAAGGGATCTTCTCCAAAAAAACTTTCATTGGAATATGTTGTAAAACCTCAGCAACAGAATCTTAAGCGCAAAAATGATTCAGAAAAGGTGAACCATAAAATGGAATGTTCTGCAGAGAACGCAGTTGACAAGACATCTCTTTCGTCTGTGAAAAATGGTAGCCACATTTCAAATTATACTCCTTTTTCTGGAAACCCACAGCAGGCAAATGTGGCTGCTGATAACAGAATGGGTCCCTGGTGTTTCCAGCAATCGCCTGGGCATCAGTGGTTAATTCCTGTTATGTCTCCTTCCGAAGGGCTTGTCTACAAGCCATATCCTGGGCCTGGATATGCGGGAACAGCTTGTGGAGGATGTGGGCCATTTGGACCAGCTCCTATGGGTGGTACTTTCATGAATCCTGCGTATGGAGTACCCCCTTCTCATCAAGGGATTACCCCTCCAGGCAGTCATGCTTACTTTCCTCCTTATGGCATGCCAGTTATGAATCCTGCAATGTCAGGGTCAGCTGTTGAACAGATGAACCAGTTTGGTAGATCAGATTCTAATGATCAAAACGGTCATTTATCATGTGGGGGAGCTAACCTTAACTCTCATAATCAAAGCTCCAATAATTTGCCGGTTCAGAAAAATGGAGCTACATCACAGGTCATGAAGTTTCAGGCATCTAAGAAGAGTGAGTTACAGAGAAGTACGGCAAGTAGTCCTTGTGAACTGGCAGAAGGAATCAGTACAGGTCAAATTGCTGAAGGAAGAGATGCACTACCTCTCTTCCCTATGGCTCCAGTAGTTCCCGAGGGAGTCCCTCAGTCTGACGAAACCAGACAGCAAATACGAGTGATCAAAGTTGTGCCTCATAACCCCAGATCTGCAACGGAATCGGCAGCTAGAATTTTCCAATCAATACAGGAGGAGAGAAAACAGTATGACTCAGTCTAGTTCTGTATGATTGTCGTGGATCATGTGAGTTGCTAGTTCCATTCGCAGTTTTTTGGGGTATATCTTGTAACGGGCTATTTTATCTTTTATTTTTGTTTTGACCTTATTCATATGTAGATATCTATGGAATATCACAATTGGTCAAATGTAATATGAGTATTTGTTGTCTCCATATGTATTTACTTCTTCTATATGCTGTTAGAATTGATTACTTGAAAATAGTTGGGGACTCCCATTCTGTGGGAAGGAGACTTTTGACCTAATGTATTGCTTGGGTGGAAGATAAGTGACTATGATACAAATTTCCCTAGTTGATTATTTAATGAAAATCATTTGCAGATGAACATTTTGACGTTTTTATTCTTTTACCCCTTAATTATATAACATCCAAATCCTACTAACAGCTTGGAGATCTCACTAACAGCTTGGAGATCTCCCCCTTCCCTCTTCCCACAAATACATATCCTCTTTCCCACGTTTGATTCTGGAGTAGGAGTTTGGAATTTTACTAAATGCACAACACAAACAGGGTTTTAAGTCATGTTATTCAATGGGTTCGGTTCGTACTCAAACTGGCTTTGGTGTCTAGAGGCCGTCAAATGTTCACTTATCCCAGATTCGAGTAGGTAACTGGGTAGCTTGAGAAGAAAGCATCATTCGTATTAAACTTAACCCAAATGTAGCCGTCTCCACAGAAGGTTAAGTTATGGAATTGATCATTTCAAAATAAAAATAAAAAAGTTGTGGAATTATTATTTATTAATCATGTTGTCAGTTTGAATTATCCCATCAAGTCAGAAAAATTGATTGGATATTTAGTGTGTTTTGGTACAAACTCAATTTTCTATTTATTATCGTGAAGCAATTTTCATATAGTTTTCCCTTTCAATTTTTTTTCAAAATCAAATTTTTCATCATTAACTCTCTTTATCAAATCAATTTTGGGAGAAGCTGTTGGAACAAGTTGATTTTGAAAAAGGGTACAGAGTCACACACACACACATAAAACAAAGGATGCCAAGTGCTTCAAAGAACTTAGCATGTTTTGCTTAATAATGAATCACTGACAACCAGGGTTACTACCTCCATTACCTCCAAGGTAGATATGAGCACCCCATTTTCCTTTCAAGCTTATATTGGCATAATAACATAATCTATTTGTTACTCGTGCTTTAAGAGCCTTAAACTCTTCAGGCGCACGACGATACTCACCATTCATTATGTCCAGCTTATGAATATAACGGGCTTTCGAGTAGCCCTCCTCTGGAAAATGACCACTTACCATTTCCGTTAACGTGTGCCGCCCAAACTTGCCGGAGCTAGTGACTTTACCACCCCAAGACACTATGTCTGCTATCTCCTTCAACCTTGTGAATATGTCTTTTGGCCAATATCCCCACTCTGCCCCGAATGCCATCCACCAATTCCCACTTCCTTTATCCTGCACCCACAGTTGGAGGGTTTAAATTGATAAATGTTTAAAAGCAGTTATGAAAACCGAAATTTTTTTGTATTCTAACCAATGTGCCACTTAGGTTCAATTACCCTGTATACTTCTAGTTGAACAATCTTTTGTGCTTGGTTACCATAGACAGAAACGGGCTTCAATAGGCCTCCAATATATACGTGCGGGTTAACTCGCACGAAACCAGCACATTTAAGGTCATGACAACCTGTACTTATGAAATTATCCGTCTGAAATGCAGATTATGGGCATATCCGAACAGACAGAGTAAGTGAGAAATTACAAATAAATAAATAAAGGTGAAAACTGAAAAGTGGGGCAAAGTTACACAAATAATACACATTGTCAAACTATTTACACAAATAAGGTAGTTTTCAAACTATTTACCTAAAATAGACACTTTTGTAAAGTTTCAAGAAAAGAAGAAAGAAATTGAACAGAATCTGAGGAGAAGAAATTCAGTACCAGAGGATGGAAAATTTCCTTCGTATATTCATTCTCATCTAAAGAATAGTACAAGCATACTGTTTATATACAGTAAATCTGCCTTGCTGTCAAACTAAAGCAGTTACATGCCAGCTTAATTAACTACAAGCTAAGCTACCGTAGTTAAATAACCAAGTAACCATAGTTAAATAACTAACTAACTGAACTACAAATNGGAACACGTTTTACCTCTAAAAGCATGTTCTTTGGGAACACGCTTTATAAATAAAGCGTGTTCTTTGAGAACATGCTTTATCTCTAAAACGTGTTTATTGTTGCTTTTTTTTACGTTTAATTTTTGTTAAAAAATTAATAAAATATTTAAAAGTGTCCCTTTTAAGTAAATAGTTTGAAAACTACTCCATTTGTGTAAATAGTTTGACAATGTGTATTATTTGTGTAACTTTGCCGAAAAGTGGTCTTAATTTCTTGTATTATATTATATAACCTATTAACCTTACCGTATAAAATATGGTTAAAGTAGTTTTTTTTTTTTTTGTTTCCGTACAAAGCTGGATATACCTGCCATAAGTCACCAAATAATATATATAGTGTCATTTAGTGCCATTTGTCTTTCTGCGGCAATAAAACCACTAGACTCATATCATAAGCTGTGCTAATAATCACTAAACTGCTCCATTTTTCTTGAAGATGAAACAAAGAAAATACTTTAGGGGTTAAGATATTCCTTTTTTATTTCATTTTTTTGCTCGTCCAGGGCACTTTTTCTTATAAAATGTATACAAACAAATTAACCTTCAAAAAAGAGTTTTGACCAATTATGGGTTAATTTTCAGCTGCATATATATGAGCAACTTACAATCCAACCAGCCCAGGCTAAATTTATAGTACTCAAATTTTTGAAGCCTGTTTGAACGCACATGTGAACTCCAGTAACTTCTTCAGCTGCCTCCACCTTAGGGTTCCAAACATTGATAAATGACTCCACACTAGTTTATGTTGTTTTTTCTTCGTAAATAAAAAGGTAGGCATCCTAATCATCAGAAAGGAAAATTCATGTTTCAAATAGAAAATCAATAGAGGATGACAGACACTGATTGGTAGAAGAAATTTATGTTTCACTTTCACCTCAAATGCGTCCTCAAAACGGGGATTGTTCCTTCGGGATGTTGTATACTCTCTAGTAGTGCACGTGTCTCCCTAATTTCACTTTCAAAAGCCTTCATTTTCATACTTTTTCGATACCAATTGGGTCGCATCTGTTGGATACAAATAAGGGACAAAAGTCGCGAAAGAGATTATTATCTTAAAAATATGTATCATGTCAAATGGTAACAAAACCTGTATTTTTTGATTCTTTAGAAGGGGGTGATTAAAGGCGGGTTGCTTTTATATATTGACACAGTCTGCAGAACAGTTCAAAAGACTGATTGATTAATTTTGAATATTGCTCAAGAAGAAAGGAGAACAAAGATTAAAATAAGTCGATGAGAATAGCAAAACCTTGATGGTTTTTATTGTATTCTTGTGCTTGACTAGCTTATCTTCTGCTGGGTTTGTTCTTCCTTCAACAGACGCATAGAATAACAAATAAGAGATTACCAGAAAGAAGCTCAGTAACCTGTGATTTTTAAGCCCATTTCAGCCATTGAAGCTTCACTTAGACCAAGTATCAAAGCAAAATCTCCTATAATAGAATAAATTCAGAAAATATAACAGATTTTCGTATGGGAAAAAAATTGTTGAGTTTTGAAAGCTTAAAAGGATAGTAAAAATTCGTTTTCTATTAAATCTGTAATTGCTTGACTTGGATTATGGAGAGTGCCAGCTCTCAAAGCAATAAGGACAGATAATTTTGGTAATTAAGAAGCTATTAATTATTTAATGTACAGGAAAAATCTCTTAACCCAGAATAGTTCCTATCCGTGTCCTGATAATCCGATTCCGAGCATTATGTTATTCACTTGTTTGAGTTAGGATTGAACAATTCCCCATCATTTACTTACCATCTCAGATTGCATACCAAATAATTACAACATCAGCAATACGAAGAAAATGTATAAATTGTTTGAAAATATCCGGAAAATTGTTATTAAGACCATCTCCGCTGTCCTCTTGAACATTATCTGAGAACTTTCAAAATAAGAAGATTAAGAATTTCCCTATCTCATTTTTCAATCACATTATTACCCCAAAATACAAACATCAACATTCCTTGTTTTTTTGGTGGGGTTTTGGGTTCTGCAAGGGTATTTTATTACAATCATAAGACTATATATCTAACATGACATCCATTCAACTCATAAGAGAAGGAAAGCAATCAAAGAACAAAGATGTAAATTTTCGCAGCTTCAACTGTCAAGGACAATAAGGAGGATATCGACCTGGCCCTCCAAAGTAAAAGACAGGCTCAACCCCATAACTTTTCATGTAATTTTGGGCTGAGTAACAGTAAGCCTCGTCTGCCCATGTGCTTACAGATTCTGGGTACTTCAAAGAAAGCGAATAATCCATAATCCTCACATTCTGCATGTAGCATGCATTCCCATATAGACCGCTTGCAAAAGACCCACTCCCCATTGCTGTTGCTGTGTGAGGAGACTTTCTTATCTGCGAGCTGTACACTTGTCCACCCCATTCAACCAATATGGCACTGTGTGATAAATACCCAAACAGTTTCCCAGGCCAATACCCTATTGGAACGTTGTTCTCCACTTTAAGCCACCAATTACCGCCGTCTATATCCTAAATTGACAAAATATAAATGTATCATGAATACGAAAGATTCCATATAAATTTTACTAACAAAATTATGTGTTTTCTTATTATGATTTCAAGTATAATACGAGCGTCCCATTAAATTGTCATATATAATATAAGATTCATGAATAATTGGTTAACTTGTTGTATGTATAATGTAAATATCATATATATGATACATTATTTTGTAAGAACATTTATAATTTTTTTTTTAATATGCTTGACATTAGTCAATGGTAAATGATTAATTCGAAAAAAATTAAAGGAGCCTTAATTACCCAGAAGACACCGGTGTTGAATTGATACTGGTCGCCGGAGTGAGATGACAAAGGATTAATGGCTGCACCAAGAGCTACCTGGGTGCTTGTTTGCACAAACCCAGAGCAAGTGACATCAAAACAACCTGTTGACTTGTACGAATTCGTCTACGCCACAATAACATAAAACGAATAAAATTCAGTTATTTTTTATCCACCAAAAAGAAATTTTTTATTATTTTTCCCCTTTTATCAGGAAAAACTCTCTCTCTCTTTCTCTCTATATATATATATAAAATATATATATGCGAATATATACAAACTTACAGTCCAATAAGCAAATAATCGAGTCGCTTTGTCACCGTATAGCTTTGGATTCACCTAACAAGTAACAAGGGCGAACATATGTATCATATTCATATCGTTAACGAGCAATTAAAAATGGTTTAGAAAGTGAAGTAACTAACCACCCAGCCTGCTTCGACGCTTTCAAAAGTTTGGCCGTTGCCGTTCTTAAGCCAGATTTGAGCAGTGGTGAAGTCGTCTGGCAGGTCAACATTTGGATTCCAAGCGTTAATATCTGCTTGGGCCCCTATATAATTGTATCCCATTGTCACAAGATATGCTGCCTGCATGGTAAGTGTCACCAAACAATTTAAAAATTATATATCATTATCATATTATTATAATTTTTTGTAATAACAAATCTAATTTAAGGATCGAATGAAATCTTAAATTTAAATCTTTACATTCTTATATCTAAATTAAAAAAATTATTTTTTTTTAATAAATAAATAACAAATCTGAATCTTTAAAGTGAAGCACAAAATGATGTTTACCGCGCGATTCTCCAAAGCAATGATTGTTAGGTTATTGGTGGTTGTGAGGTTTGGGAAATAGAAGTTGGGGCCATTTGTTGTGTTTGATGAATTCATAAATTGCGCTGGCGGTTTCCTTCCAAATTGCTCTAGAGAAGCAGCTCTCAGTAAGTCCTCCTTTCGAATTCTACGGATTGGGATGGTTCCATTTGGACAACTTCCACTTCTCTGCCATATCTGGGATATCACCGAACCAGACTCATCATTCTTGCCACTTGAATTCTGAGACGCTGGATAAAAACTGGGTGTCATCTGCACAATTCAGTAACCATAATTTTTGGATGAGACTTTGAATGAAAACAAGGCAAATACGTATATATATATATATATATATATATAAATGGACCTGTTTGGCCACAAGGAAAATTATAATTATATTGCACCTGAATAGTGTGGTTTTTTAAGGCAGGATGGTCAAAAGCAGGTTGTTTGTAGATATCAACGCAGTCAATAATGTCTCCATCCTCACTCTGCAGGAAAACAATTTTATCAGTGACAAAAAACTTTCTTGATCTTTTTTTGTTTTTTTGAAAAAGAAGAAGAAGAACATCAACCTTAATGGTCTTAACGGCTGGTTTGTTGAGGAGCTTCAACTTGGCATCGATTTCCAAAGAAGATGCTCTAGCTTCAACTTCAATACCTAAAGCAAAGATGGCTACAAGTAAGAAACCTGTAATACTGCTAGTACCTTTTTCCATCCCCGTTTGATATTCTGTCTTTCTCCGTTCCCAAATGAACCAGGATACATGAATAGAGGATAAAAAGCACTCAGATATATACTAGGGCCTTCGTAAATTAGTGGATATCATTAATGATTTGTCCAAATAGCTTGTATGTAATTAAGTGGTACTCAGATCGTCATCGTGTTCAAATTCAAAATCATAGTTAATAATACCAAAAAAAATAAATTTAAAAGATGTTCTTCAATAACAGTTTTTATTTTTTTTACAGTTAGTCCAAACATACACCAAAACTAATTGCACAGCTGACCATGGTTTTTTGTAAATTAGAAATGAAATAAATGGCGCATAGGGAGGGAGCTATTTTAGATACTTTCCCCCTTCGCCTCAATTATAACTTCAATTTTTGACATTTACTAAAGGGATATCAAAAGTAATTAATAGGCTATTAATTTAGTTAGAAGTCAACTATATAAGAAGATTGGATTTGAACAAATATTTTCTCATTTTCTGCGTAGCCACCATAAGTACTTGGTAAACATTTACAACTTGATACTACTTTCTCTATACACCGTTTCCCAAGTTTTAACAAAATTGAGTAATGGGCGTAGGGAAAAAGGGAATCAAGAACAAAAAAATGTCCCCATACACGTACCCAACATCGATCGAGGATGTTCCTCCAAAGTATGGTATTAATAGCGATGATGAAATAAACCATAACAAGAATCTTTTTTTTTGCTTATTGTTTATTTTAATTCCTTTTTTTTTTTTTATTAGTATCAAGTTATGGCCTAAATAATGAAAAAAATGGATTTGATTTCTCTGAAAGTGCATGATACAGATAATCTATGAACAATGTTAGGTGTCTAAAAACTTTCAATTAAAACAGTTGGCACTGCGGCAGTCTATTTGAGTATATTATCATGATATTAATAATATTTGGAAGGAGAACTATATAATTGAAATAAATTATTCCTAAAAAATTAAAATTATTTTCAATTTAAAAAGGTATTTATTTAAAATTTTCTTATATTTCTCCAGCCATAATTATAATTTATTTTGTACAATAATATATTAATGTCATCTATGACACAATTGTGCTTGCGAAATTAATGAAATTTTGATTTAGCTCTTTTGCACTAGCAAAAAAAAAAAAAAAGACTCCAAGCATAATTTATCAGAGAATAAAACTACAATAATTGCGTTGAAAAATATGATTGGATAAGATTATTGTATTTATATGACAGATCAAATATTTGTTTTTGTATGATAGATCAAATCTTTCCTAATGTGAAATTAAATTATTATTAGCATATTTTTATAAGCATATAAAAAGTTGATTAGAAAGTCAAAAACAAAAGATATGGGCCAACCGAATAAAAAAAAAAAAAAAGAACTTGTCACGGCATCTCATCTGACAAATGAAGGATGCTAACCATGTTCATGACTTTATCAAAAATCAAGAAACGGCTCAAGTTTACATCACAATAAAAATTAAAAGGAAAAAAAATAATAGCTCAGAGTGGCCATGTCAGCACCAAAAACAAAACAAAAAAAAAAGTGAAGAGACCCCTTGTTTTCCATGGCCCCACCTCCTCTTTTCTTCTAAGTAGTAGGCATTAATTAGAGGCGGTTAAGGGCACATTGGGTTCTTACCAGGCCCCCCGTAATAGAATATAGGATCTTCAACATAATCTCCAACATAGGAAGCACCATAACAGTTCCATTCATCTGTGTAAGCATTAGAAAATTCTGGGATCTTCAAGATGGGAGAATTGTCATGAATTCTCATTCTTGTAAAGGTACCACAATCTCTGAAAGCTCGATTAGCATACTTCCCATTACCCATTTGTGTTGCTGTATGTGGAGTGTGCCCTACCGTTGTGCTGTAAACTTCACCACCCCACTCCACAGATTCTGCATTGTACCGTATGCCTTCGAATAGCTCAGGTGGCCAGTAACCTATGTTGATTTTCTCACCGTATTGCACCCACCAATTGCTTGTTACAGGATCCTAAAGAAAAGGATAAGAAAAAAAGAAATTCAGAGGAATCATATGCAGCATAAATTGAAATGCCACAACCAACAATCAAGTTCCAAATAAAATCTCACCTTATAGATGTATATAGTTATTTGAGCCCCTAAATCACCAGGAAGGGAAATTGGAGAAATTGCAGCACCCAGAGCAATTTCATTGCTAGTTTGAACAAACCCAGGACAAGTTAGATCAAAGCAACCTGTTGTCTTTGAACCATCAGCCTGCAAAACACACTCATAATTAAAGTGCTATCCCAAAACTTAAGACCTCGCGTAAATTACCCAGATCTTTTATCATTTCACTACGGTGTGCCTTTCACTTTCTCATGTTCATATCTACAAATCACAACCTAATAAATTATAGTCGATGCAGCTTGATGCGAACTTACTGTCCAGTATACGAATAATCGAGTCGTTTTATCTCCATACACACTAGGATTAACCTGTCAATTTATTGAACATAGAGATTACTGTAGAACATTCAAAGCTCAAAAATGTGAAAACATGAAAGATGATATATAAGTATAGAAAAGATAGTTAGAACATTTAGAAAACGATGGTTCAGTTGGTTGGTTCTTTTCAAAGGAGTAATAACTTATATACAAGTAAGCAGCAGTTACCGCCCATCCAGCTTCGATGCACTCATAATCATAGTTAACGCCATTTAGAAGAGCGACTTGGGTAGTGCTGTACTCATCCTCGGATTCAACATAAGGGTTATATACTAAAAAGTCTGCTTTAGCTCCCAAATAGCGAAACCCCACTGTAAACAACATTGCCTTCTGATTCACATAAACATGGATCAATTCAACAAAGCAAATTAACAAACTAAAGGGAATTGCTGTGCTTTAAATTAATGGGCAAAATGAGCTACATACAGAGTAGTTTTCATGCACTAAAGAATCAAGATCCTGATTTAGCTGAGCCATTCGGTGAGAAATGCTGGGCTTCTTCCTGCCATAGTCTTCAATAGAATGAGTCTTAAGCAATTCTTTCTTTCGTATTCTTCGAATGGGTATTGTTCCTTGTGGACATCTACCACTTTTCTGCCACACTTGGGAAGTCACAATCAAGGTTGACTCTTCAGCCCTTCGATTCACCATTTTACTTTTAGTTCTTTTCCCTGATGTTCTCTCCTTTGATAAATTGTAAGTGGGAGCCATCTGATTATATACAGGGACTTTTTTTATAATGTAGCCAAAATTAACATTACCTAAAAATTATGAAGAAAACACACACATACAAAAACCTGGATTTTGTGATCTTTCAGAGCAGGATGATCAAACGCTGGTTGCTTTCTAATGTCAATGCAATCAATTATATCCCCATCTTCACTCTGCAAAGCATCATATTAGTATGATTACTCATATTCAGATAGGAAACAAAGTATGAAGTTAAGCTTCTTGTGCAATCCCATTGGGCTATACAAATATATGCATCAAAATCTGAACAGTTAACTCATCCAAGCAAAAGTCTTGAGCATTTGGAATTAACAGAGTAAATTCTAATAAATATATTATGCTATTTGCCTATTTCAGTGTACCAAACTTGTAGGGAGGAACGAGTTTGGAGGTTGTCGCTCCAACTCCCAGCTTAAGGCCAATTTCCTCACCTCCCGCTCCCCTAATTCGAATCTATCCACTGCCAATTATATAGCACCTAAAAAAAAAAAAAAACTTCTGCCTAAACTGAAGTGTAAGCCCAATATTATGAAGGGAGTAAGAATATGATGCTAATTGTACCTGGATAGTCTTTAATGAGTGCCTTCTAAGGTGCTTGACTTTCCTTTCAACTTCCAAAACCTTCTGTTTTGGAATTGAGCCACTAGGATTCCCAAACCCATAAGCCGTAACTGTTAGTCCCAAAATAATGAAGACTACTATGGATCCCATGCCATGGGAGCAGAGTACCTTCCCCATTCAAATTTAACCTCTTAACAAAGATTCTACTTTGATGGATAGTTGGATACTTAGACATTACATACATTCCATTTATTGGTAAAATGAATAATGGGCATTGCTTAAGCTACCGATATATGCATGATTTACCTTCTATATGTCATTCAACTTTTGTTTACATCAGTTCTTTGACATGTTATTATTAGGGAAAGAAAAACAAACAAGTTATTTCACACGTTAACAACCCCCTCCCAAACCACTAGGGAAAAAAAAAGGAAAAAAATGTCTAAATGAGAAGGTAAAGGAGATATCCTCTTTACATGATAAATGGGTTAGATCACTTGACGATACTAAATATTGCTCAATTTCAGATTTTTTTAAATAAACAGATTTTCCTATTAGTAATTTCAGTTATTTATTGAGCTAATTAATAGTGCCAAATGATTAATTGAATTCAAATATTGAGGCAGCAGTCGTTCCTTAAATAAAATCTTAGCTATCTATTAAATTAATTAGATTTTGATTAATAAACTCATGTATATTTACGTAGTTGCACTAAACTTACTTCCAGTCAATACGGCATCTCATTTGCTAGCCACGTCCGTTTTCAGAATTTAGTCAACTTGGAACGTGGTACCTTTTTAATAGATAACATTACACGCTGGGAAGCGAGTGTCATTCCCAGTCCCAAGTGCCAAAGAAAGATTTATACCATTTTCTTTTTTTGGCTTATACCATCTGGAACCATCCATAGTGACACTTTTGAGAGACTAAAGAGTGAAGAGCCTGAGAGACACTGCTTGAAATTGACGCTCGAAAATGGTGAACTACATGCTGATGATTACCTCTGACCTCGAGAACCTAACCAATCTTCAACCTCAAGATGGCTGTGATGATGCCAACTTCTCCTACCTCTTCAAGGTCTCTTTCTGTTCCTCCCTAACTTTTTTCTTTGTGATTATGTTAGGGTTTAATCTTTTTTCATCATGATTCTTGCTCTTGCTTTCGATCTTGTTTCTTATAAATTTCATTTCCATGCCCTAATTGCGAGTGATTGCGAGTTTTCTCGTTTCACCATTTCTTTCAGTTATTCCATGTTTAGGAGCTTCTTTTAAATTCATATGATTCTTCGCTTACACATTTGCCGATTTTCTTTTAATGTTGAATCTGTTACTGCCCTTTCTTGGACCTTTGAATTAATGGATGCTTGTGATTCGGCAGTAGTTGTTTCTAGTCGGAAATCAAATGATCGATGACAAATAATAACATGTCATTATTTTTCTGTAGCATTCCAAGCTTCCTCGTGCTGTGCTCGCTGAAAAATAAAGGAAATCATGAAAACTTAAACGAGGAATGTAATTTCTCTGAGAAGCCTCCAAATATAATATCGTTTATTTTTCTCTCTAATGTCTCCTAAATCCTGTTATCAGACTTCATTTCCCTACAGTTTTCAGCTTGTGTTGATACATTCTTCCCTGTGAAAAAAGTGGATGAAATGCTGTTGGATTATTTTCTTGGTCTGAAATTGTGGTTCTATTTCATCCTCCTACTTGTCTTTTCTAAATGTGTTTTATTCTCCTTGCAATATTTTTGTTGTAGCTGAAATGTGGGAGATGTGGAGAGGTTAGCCAAAAAGAAACTTGTGTGACCTTGAATGAAACTGTCTCTCTCCCAGTTGGCAAGGGAACAACTAATCTTATTCAGAAGGTAAACCCTGGCTTACTCCACCCTCACCCCCACCCCCACCCCCACCCACACGCCTATTTATCACTATATGAAAAGGGACTATTGTGAATTTTGGTAATCATCATCATCACTTGTTTGATTGTCTTGCTTCTAGATTACCAAACTTCATTTTTGTTATTTTATCTTACCTGGCCCCCTTAGTACTTGTTTGGGTACATTTGCAATGCACACATTTCATTGCCCAGAAGTGAGAAGCTACAAATTGAAGCTTTTCAGTTTTGGCCCTTGGAACACGTGCAACCTCAGTTACTAATCCATATCCCAATAGGCCGTTATCAATCTGTGCATTCATAGAGCAATCCATTCACCAAATATTGTTAGTTGTAATATTCTGGCAACAATTAGTCTAGGCTGGAGGAAATTAATTTGCAGGGATTACAGAATTCTGACAAGTTGCCACATATGCACTCGTTACATTGGATTAAGTGGTATTTCGCTTTTTAGCTTATGTTATTGACATTGAAATCATGTGATCTAACAGGGACCATATGCATATGAATGTTAGGAAGAAGGCTAGATGCCATAACTATCGCTGTGCCTGCTATCTACTATTTTACTGACAGTTTTGACTATAAGGGCTTCTATTTATTCTTTTTCAACTAGGTAAAAAATAGTACATTACAAATGACAAAGGGCTAGTGCCCAGTGATCTCCATTCATTTATCTAACTGGAATAATTTCTGGCATGTAGTCACAGATTGAATGAGCTTGGGAAAATTAGACTTTTACTAGTCTGACTTATAACTTTGTGAGCTTGGTTATGACTAAGCAGAATTCTATCCACTTAGCGAGATTGGATTTCGATAGAATTCTGCTCAGTCAACTAGGTTTTGGCGATGTTAATAACTTCTGCTGAGTAATAAATCTGTCCATACTAGATTCTTCAAACTATTTCTTTCTGCAGATTGTGGTTTCCTAATGCTTCTTCTTTGGTCTGCAGTGCAAATTTTGTGGTAGGGATGGCACAGTAACTATGATCCCAGGCCGAGGAAAACCACTTACCCAGGAAATAAGTCAATCAGGGAAGTATGCCCCATTGATGTTATTCGACTGCAGGGGCTATGAACCAGTTGGATTTGTATTCAGTGATGGATGGAAAGTTGAATCTGTTAGTTTCCTTATTCTGTCCTTTCTTTTCGTTACTTTTGTTATCATATCTCTGATCTCCCATTGGTTGTTTAATGTGGCTGATATTTAACTGAATATTATAAATAGCTCATTTCCCCCCTTTTTAAATGGAACAATGATAAAAGTAAAAACTTGCTATAATATCATTATGCATTTCTTTTGTTTTGATCCCTTAGCATGTTGCAGTGGGATATTCACATTTGATCTGGTTTGATGCTTATTGCCGATAGCTATATACATGTGATTGATACTGGAAATCCTGTTAAAAAATGTTACCTTTGAACTTGAAAAATAGTTGACTGTGATGATTATATATCTCAAACATTTCTACTTTATAGTTGGCAGAAATCAAACTAAACAATTCTATGAGAAGATAATCAAGTACAAAGAATTTTCATTTTCTGTTATCTAAAAGCCTAAAACATGGTAGGGTTTGGTGAATATGCAGCCCCTCAGACCCTCACTGCTCTCTATTCAAAATACATGCCAGACGTAGTGCCATTTGATAATTTTTTTATGGAAACCTAAGATCCAGGCTTAGGTGTACTGTTTTCTTCTTTCCATGTTTGTTTCTTCGTTCTTGCTCTCAAATGTATTAAAAGTTTTTCCGCCCTTTTTTCCTTCCTGTGCTTTTCCTCCCATGGTATTTCTTGTTTAATAATCATACTGGAATTTAGTCATCTGCTTTTCAGTTCTTGCTCCTTACTACACGCACTGTATGTTTATTTTGTAACTCTTTTCTGTTGGGCCTATTTCCTAATTATTGCAATTTTTGTCTTTGTAGATAGAGGGAACTAAATTTGAAAATATTGACTTGTCAAGTGGTGAGTTTGCTGAATATGATGAGAAGGGAGAGTGCCCAGTCATGTTATCCAATGTTCGTTCCACTTTTGATGTGGTGAAGTAGAGTACTAGTTTCCTGTTGGTCGCTTTCTTGGTATATAAAACTAACTGTTCTCTTGAGAATGAGCTTTGAGCGCTGGGATACGTCGTAATGAGGAGCAAATTGTGTGGCATCCACTATACATGTTAACCCTGGTATATTTCTCAGAGGGGAAAAAAATGTAACTTCTTACATTGGAATTTGGATTGATAATGCACACTTTGCACACTTACCATGTCTATGTACGTTCATTACTATTATGAGTAAATTCCATTCATGCATGTGAAGCGGTGACGGAATGGATGGACAAGGAGTAAACCTCTGTTGGTCGCTCAAGATTGGTAGGGGAGACTTAAAGAAACACAAGAGTCATTGTTCTTAAGCCGTTCAAAGAGAGAATAAAACAAAAGCGAAGCAGACAAGTATCGGAGGGGACATTAATCAAACCTTGGTAATCTAACCAAACAACACACATGATCCAAGAACCAAGGGGTTCTGTGAATATTCTAAAACTGAAGTTTAGACAATTAGGATGTGGAACATTGATTAACAACTGTACTTCCCTATGCCTAAGCTTGCTAATGAATAGCCAAAACGTTCAGGCAGGCGGAAGAAAATAGGAATTTTTGGGTGTGTTTGATTCTGTGATTGTTTTTTTTATTTTAAAAATTGTTTTTGAAAATTATGTTTAAAAATTGTTCTACAAAATTAAAGTATAAAAAAATCTGTTTAATAATTATCATTGTGTCATTAATGAAAATAATTTGTTTTTTACCTTTTACTTATTTTGAGAACAAAAATAATTTTATTTTGTTTTTATAATAATATTTTGAAAATAAATTTTTAAAATATGTAAACAAAAACAGCTCTATTAAATAATTTTTTTGTTTTATTTTTAAAAAAAATAAAAAATAATTTTTAAAAATTGAAATCAAACATACCATTTGTCACTTTCTATTTTTTTTTTCTTTTTTTTGGGGTAAATAACATTACCTTCTGTAATTTTTAACGATTTGCGAATTGATTGTGAAGGTGGTTGGACTTTACCATATAATGGCTAGTGTGGCTATTTCTGAAAATATCCATGAGCAGTTTTATTTTACTTAAAATAGCTATATAAATTTTTTTATTCTTATCTAAATTTAGATAGCGTAATCCAATCACTATTTTATCTAATTTATTTTTTGAAAGATATTTACAACTATCTTTTTTATTTGTAGAATTTTTTTGATACTTATTTAATAAATATAATAAATACTCTTTAATTATTTAAACTTATTTAAGCATCAATCATATTTTATAAATTGTTATAATTTAAAAGATCCTCTATGATAAAAAGAAAATAATTAAAAATCAATTTAGATACATGAAAAGTGTAATTTTTAATTCTTAGCATAAAAAGTTATAAATTTATGTTTTATCTCTTGGTTGTCTCGGTATAACTTATGTAAAGCCATGCTAAATTTGAGAATTTTTATCCTTAAAGCTTTTTTTTTTCCTTTTAATGTGCTTCTGACGCTAAAGTTGAGTCTTGAAAACTGAAAATGATTATATTGAAATAAGCTATAACTCTCTCTCAAAAATAAATAGAATAATAATTAAATAGGATGCATAGATGATCTAAACTAATAAATAATTTAACATAAAAATTATCAAATTTTACCAAGCTATATAACATCACTCCTAATAAATGACGAAGAAAATGCACGGAAGAATAGCTTAGAAAACTGGAGACCCACTTCAAGATTCCGACCTTATTCTCGCAATAAGAGGAGTCGTGCTCGCACCGAACAAATCCGACCACGGTGCTTGTGTAAAAAACATTCTGGATTAATACTGGTCCTTNAGCTTAGAAAACTGGAGACGCACTTCAAGATTCCGACCTTATTCTCGCAATAAGAGGAGTCGTGCTCGCACCGAACAAATCCGACCACGGTGCTTGTGTAAAAAACATTCTGGATTAATACTGGTCCTTAACTCATGCATGATCGTCCATCAGCTAAAATTCATGTTTATGCTGATTGCTGACCAAACCCCATGCACTTTCCGTTCTTCTGGACTCCCTTTCCCTCTAGACCTCCAATATACTTGCTTGCCTAACCTCAGTTGACCAACATCTCTGCAATTAATTTCCATTTTCATACTGTTTCGTCATCACTAATTGATTTTGCTGTAAGCACTTGTCTGGTAAGTTAAGTTATGTCCTTGCTTGAATCAAAAAAACCCATTTGGTTTTAGATTCTGTTGGAAGACTCTGTTTTAGTTAATACCCATGTGCTATAATTTGGATCTTCCTAACAGTACATGTTCAAAGTTTATTCGGCGCACTCCCATATCCCTATTAGATCTATGACGGTTCCACTTGCTGGGGACCATTTTGTTCAACCAGAAAATTTCGAAATCTTGATTTTCACATGATAAATTTCAGACTCCATTCGCTGTTTATATTCCGTAATGATAATTAGGATTCTGGATTTGCTAATACTGTAAACAGTGTCCACTTTCATCCGAGATTGAGTCTTGGAGTGAGTTTCGAATTGGAAAGTCTATTTTCCGGTTCGATCGTATATAAGAAGATATATCCAGAGAGTGATTTTATAGAAGTTTGTTAACAAGATGCAATCGAGGGTTGCACCTCTAGAAGATGGAAAGGATAGTGTGATTTTGAGCAGAACGAACCAATCGAAAGCCTTGCCGCTAAGAGTACTGCAGTTACTTGTGCTGTTTTTTGCTCTATGTGTTGCGTTTTCAGTTATCAGTATTTACACGATTAAGCATTTTGGGATTCAGGGTGTAGTGACATCCGTGAAGGACAGTTTTCAGCCATGTTATGAGAAGGAGCCTGGTACTCTGGAAAGCTGGATTAAGCCTCCATCAAATCTGATCCACAACATGACTGATAAAGAATTGTTGTGGAGGGCCTCTTTTGTGCCTCGAATAAAAAAGTATCCTTTGCGAAGAGTTCCAAAGATTGCATTCATGTTCTTGACCAAGGGACCATTGCCACTAGCACCTCTCTGGGAGAGGTTTCTCAAGGGTCACGAGGGGCTTTATTCCATCTATATTCATTCACTGCCATCGTTTCAAGCTAAATTTCCGTCATCGTCCGTGTTTCATAACAGACAAATCCCTAGCCAGGTATGGCGATATTTATGTTATGCTACTATTTATTGTTGCAGATTAATGTACACTTTCTGGAACGGATACACTGTGCAGAGGTTTGTTTAATTTTACGCTGATCATCTAGTCCTATTCCTTTTCTGGCCTTAATCATGCTCGTTTTAAGCCTCTCATGAGAATTTACTAATCCTGAATCCAGGAATCTGTGTGCTTATTCCAGTTGATGCATGTGGTAGGGTGACATCAACTTGCTATTATCTTACTTTTTGAATTCTCTCCGATTGTTTTATGTGGGATTTCTTGTCAGTTTTATTGGATTAGTGCATCAGTATACTCAATTTATATAGTAAAGAGACAAATGAGGGTACGGACTGCTTGCAGGGTTTGCTATGTTGTGACTTTAGGTGCTTCATAGACTCGAGTGCCAAAAATGGTACAGGAATCTGGGGATGGCAATACAAGTACAAGTGTTTAAATTTTTGCGAGTGTATAAAGATGTTGTTAGGATTAGTGTAGATTGGGCGATGGCTCAGATTATGTAAGTTTTGAAGAAGAGCTGGAACATGGAAACAGGTCACTAGATTGCCAAATTATCTACAGGGTTGTAGAATTCAGAGTGTCAACAGTAGAGTCTCTTTGGCTATGTAAATAATTATGTACAGCTTTCTCGTGTTGAAGACGAGGGAAATGCTTGGCTAAAGAATATGCTAGGATCAGCTGGGTTTTAAGGTTAATCATAGTAGGATAGATGTAGGTTCAGGTTTGGAACTTAACTGCAATTATTAGTTTCTTTTCTTTGTGATTGTTAATTAAGAGCATGCTCGGAGAGATGGATGATCTAGCCATAAGTTAGGATTTTATGGGATGATGGAAAAGTTTCTATTTAAATAATCATCAGATTCTTGTTTCTGATGAGCTTCCTGACCCCCCTTCTGTGTGATTTGTCGTTCTGTTTGTTTTGTAAATGCGCTAGCATGGCCAAAAAAATAATAATAATCATCATGTATTTTTTATCAGGGATTAAGGACTGCTGCTTTTCAAATGCTTTAACAACTCACGGCTTAATATACCTAAAGTCTTGTTGAAAAAACTGCCTGAAATCTAGCTTGCACAGTCCCTTGGTGACTATAGCAACCCAGGGCAAATGCTATGAAGTTTGGAAAATCCTTGACTTGGTTAGCACTAAAGAGTGATCACATAAATAGCAATTGCATAAAGCAGCATACATGAAACGTGTGCATTAAGTATTTAACTAATTGATAGATCATTGAGGATGCTGCTTTTGCATAGTGCATTTAATTATTGAAGATACGAGTTGCAAATGGGTAGGACGATATAGCCAGTGATTGTTTGCTTTTTCTTGAGTCAATATATGATCATCTGTTCCGAGGAAGTATCAGGTGCAAAAGGAAGGTTGTCACATGAGTCTTGTGCAGTCTTTCGTAGCAATTGCATCCAAGGCTTTTTGCTCAGGTGTCAATTTTGGGTCTAGTAGACATTAATACATGTGCATAAGAGATTCTCAATTCTATTTTAAACCTGTGAGCTTTGTCCTCTCCTTTAAAAGTCTACTTTCAACTTCCCCTTGCCGTTCCCCAAAAACCAAAGAATTCTCCCACATTTCAGATTTGTGCCTTTCTAACTTACTACTTTATCTTTTTCCCCTTAGCTATACATTGCAATGCAAGAGTTTCAATATTCCAGTGATTGTTGATGGATATTTGTTGTTTCTCGTGCAGATTTCTGAATGGGGAAAGATGAGCATGTGTGATGCTGAAAGAAGGTTACTTGCTAATGCATTACTTGATATCTCCAATGAGCGGTTTATTCTTGTGTCTGAATCATGCATTCCTCTCTATAGTTTTAGTGTCATCTACCATTATATAATGAAATCCAAATACAGCTTCATGGGTGCTTTTGATGATCCTGGGCCTTATGGGAGAGGACGTTATAATGAGAACATGGCCCCTGTCGTTGATGTTACACGGTGGCGTAAAGGTTCTCAATGGTTTGAAATAAATCGGAAGCTTGCAATCAATATTATAGAAGACACTACATTTTATCCAAAATTTGAACAATTCTGTAGGCCAGCTTGTTATGTGGACGAGCACTATTTCCCCACCATGCTGACCATTCAAGCAGGAAATCTCTTGGCAAATAGAAGCATCACTTGGGTGGATTGGTCCAGGGGTGGAGCTCACCCAGCTACCTTTGGAAGTGCAGATATTACAGAGGACTTTTTTCAAAGAGTTCGTGGAGGTCACCAATGCCTTTATAATAATCGAAATTCTTCTGTTTGTTTTCTGTTTGCTAGAAAATTCTCTCCTAGTGCTATGGAACCTCTGTTACGTATAGCACCGAAGGTGTTGGGCTTCTGACAAATATTTTCACAATCCATTGCAGCTATAGAAAGTAACAAATGTAGAATGAGGTTCCTAGAAACAAGCAAAATTCATTATTTGTTCCATGCATATTAGGTGGTAGTAGAAAGATGGCCTCGCTTACTGAATTTTTTTTTTTTTGTTTGGGTGGATTTCATATCTACCATTTTGTATTTTGCCAGTTCTTCTGCTCAAAATCATTTTCGGATGTACAAATAGGGTGGTGCTTGATCAGCCGGCATACTTACATTTTTGTGCCATTTCTGTTGATTTTATGAGTCTAATATGGTGTATTCAATCTGTTGCCCAAAATAAAAATGGTGTATTCAATCTGCTTCCTTTATGAATAGAAATATGTAATGGTAAGGTGTGCTTTGCATATATATATGATCATTTTTGTGGTTGTAGTTCTTATTATTTGGTTTATTTTTAAGATAAAACGCTAGTTGCATACCACTGTGTATAGTCTAATCTGAGCCTTTAGAAAAACAAATATTTAGAAGGTTCGGTTTAAACTCAAGATATGCAAACTGTGTGAAGGGAGTAGTATGAGTGTATTTTGTGTGTATAAAGCGTTATTCTACATTTTGCCTCTGTGATTTCATATTTGCCTATAATGGTATAAGCACTTACGAATTACAATAACCTTTCCGAGTTCGGAGTCTTCAGAAATATCGCCATCAAATACATATACTTGCAGCAGATTTTTTACCTTAAAACATCACATTAATTGTTTCTTTTATAGCCAACTTAAAACATTTCATGAAAATGTTGTAAGTTAGAATTTTGGTTATATAGGTAAGTAACCTCCTCCACCTTCCCCCTCTCTCTCTCACCTCTTCTTCTTTTCTTGGTAAACTATTACCTTCAGATCATACAAATACATTTTTTTTTCAAATAAATTTCATGAAAACTTTCTTAAAATTCCACTAAAAAGTTCCTCAAAATTTTCTTTGGGCAGTTTGAGGTTGAATTCCCTTTCTTATTTCTAAGAAAACTGACGAAGGGTGGGAAAGGTTATCCTGCGGACGAGTACCTTTTCCATATAAATTGATGCAGGAGGGGTCAGGGAGGGATATCAGACTCAGATTTGTAAATGTGTCAACCTCTGGTCCATTTCGACACAACCTTGGCGTGAATGCTAAGGCGTTTGACTAATCTCACTTCTTAAATAATTAAGACACGGATTTCACTTTTTAATTTTGGAAACAATCAAGCAAAGGACTACTGATACTTAACCACGAAGAAGGTTCTGTAAAAACGCAATTTCCTGAAAGAAAACCATCTGGCGTTACTTTAGCGTCAAATCTGAAACAACCTCTCACTTTCTTGCATTCCACGTGTTCCCACAGCGTTGGTCGTTAAAAACACTTAGAGGTTGGTCTCTGCGGGGCCCTCACTCCAACTCGAATCACGCATCCCGAATGGAATCCCTATGATTGCGCATCACTGAAATAATGCTTCTTTTTATCACTGCGCTTAAAAATTCTTATTCTCCTAATCTCCCTGCTTTCTTCCACGCTCCTTCATATTCACACGCCAATAATTGGTGTCCATCGTGTAAAATCAATGTACAAAACCAGCGTCTGAGAGACTAGTTTACTTCCAGCGAGTGAAATTTGGCAATCTCAATTCTCAAACACCCTTTTGAGGTTTACACTGAGTGGGCGCCTCGTGGCAACATGCCAATTTGCTTTTTGAGAGCAGATATACGACGTCGTTGAAGTGTTGTTGCTCAAAGGAAAATCTGTTGAGGTCCTACAACGAACCAGCTGGCACTCAACTAATCTCCGGTCTGTAAATTCGGGCAGCTACCCGAACTGCCCTCCAACCTCCCATTCTCCCGCTATATAAACACTTCATCAGAATGTGTCTAGTCCATTCGGTGCGCAAAATCTTAGTGGTCCAACTCTTTCAAAACCCTAGAGAGAGGAGAAAGGCAAAATTAACCAAGTTTCTGCAGCAATGGCTCTCACTAAGGTGATGCTGGTGAGCACAATGGCGGTGCTCGTCACTGTTCTTTCGGTCATCAACGCTGTTGACGCCGCCGATGCACCGGCTCCGAGCCCTGTCTCAGCCGCTGTCTCCGTCTCTCCACCGGTTGTCGCCACTTGTCTTACTGGCGTCGTGGCTCTCGTCTTCGGATCTGCATTCCGGATCTGAGCAAGTATGTGTCATTTTGGTACACTGATGGTTTTTCTAGGGATTTTACATGTTACCAGTGTGTCTTTGCTAGAGGCTTAGGTAGTAGTATATAATCCTCTCTCTATTGCTTTGCCGTGCACAGATTTATATGACGGTTTCTGGATCTCTGTTGTTTTTGTATATGATTTGAGGAGTCTTATGATTGGTTATGGTATATAGTTGGATTTCTTCATATTCAAATTTGGCTTCTCTTGAGTCTTGATTAGTGATGTTTATATATTTTTCAATTTTCTTCTGTGTGCGGGATCGCTTCGTGAGTGTTGAATTGTTTTAATCGGTGGATTTCACGGGAATTGAACTCTTGAACCGAATATTCGTGTGTCTATGGTAGATTGATGGCAACTGAACGGAATCAAATTATTCATACAAGAAGTATTTTCAACAACTTATTTCGAATTCTTGTATGAGTTCGTTCATTTAAATATTGTCAAACAACTATTGGTCAATTTTGTAGCAGAAAGAGTCCTAGAGATAGTGGATCGACTGGCGTAACTTCAATTTTTTGTTATAAATATTAACTGGTTCACGTGATGAATGTTGGCTCTGGTGGTAGAGTAGGTGTTTTTTATTTTTAGGTTCTAGAATAGAATAAAAGAATTTTTTAGTGGACGCTTTTGCTAATGTTTTCACATGTGATTATACTTTATGAAAGTTTCTCAAGTTAGTTTTAATGTTCGATATTCTTCTTGCTTGACGTTTTGTTTTCACATTATTAAATATATAGTGGCCTATGTAATTGGGAAACGATATAGTTGTTGTTCACGGGTGTTAGCAGCCCATGAAATTTTTTTTCTCGAATCCCTTCGAAAGAATGCCTCGTTGCTGCAGTTGATCCACAGATTGGAAAGTGTCAAAACTTAAAAGTGAGATGGCAGAAAGTTCTATTATATATCAAAATTTTGTAGAAAGCCATTTACATTTACGAAAGTTATACTCCTTAATTTTGAGTTGATTACTAATTACTTTATTTTTAGACACATATTCTTCTGCAATTTGTGTTGTAATTATTCGTTCTTTGATAAATTAATCGAGTCTGAAAAAAAAAAACGAAATATCTTCTTTTTTTCATTGGCCAAAGATTATGTAATTTATTTTTCACTTGTACAATTTGCTAGTTTGGTAAAACATTGTTTATTCGTCAAATTTGATATGTTAAATTTACGCAAATAGAAAGAGAAATGTTAAATTGTTTATATTGAGATATCAAAGCGAAAATGTGTTAATGGATGATTTCTAAGAGAAATGGTAATTTGAAGTTTAATTCGGTATATAAAGTCGTTCTTTTCCTTCATATGGTTCTCTAGGGCAATTGTCAAAAGGCAAAGCCCAAGTTGTCTTAACACGGTTCCTATGCGCAATAGTTTTTCAACTTCATCTTATGTTAGTCGTTTGTCATTTCGGAAATATAAACGCTTTCGTACCATCAGAGATTAAGGCCGAACAATCTCTTCAAGCCCATCCTTGAGCTCCATTCTCTTTCTAAATCCTAAACTAAAACGATGAAAATAATTTCGAACCGGGGAAAGAAGGGTCAAGCAAAAGTAAATTTATATTTAACTCTTGGCCTGCTGAAAAGCGATGCCTCACACCGTTCGAACATTTCTCACACAACCGCGTTCCACTATTCATCTAATCATAAAAGACGTCCTCTTCCGAGTGCATGGCTCACTCGGAGTCCGAGTCCATGTTGCCCATTGCTTTTAGCCCTCTTGGTCTCTGCATAATAAAATAAAATACAATTTAGAATCTTCATTTACATCCGACAAAATACTAGCCATCATTCTCGCAAGACAAGATAAGTTCGGACCATTATTAACGAACATCCCCATAATGGATTGGACAACGAGAAAAAAAAACCAGGAATAGCTGCCCCTGCTGATAAACATTTTTTTATTAAATAAATAAAGAAAATGTTTAACTAGAAATATGAGAATATGACACTAGAACTTTTTTAAAAGTTCCTTGGATTGGTTGTATGTGTGCTTGTGTACTTAAAATTAACATATAGGACTAGCAATTCTTCAACTTAAAACGAACTTAGTCTAGATACCTTTTTGGATATCTTCTTCTCCCTAACCTCATATCGCTCTAAAGTAAGATCGCACAGCCAGGCTCCTGGACTTACAAGCTGCAACACATACCAAAATAACCACAAGTAAATTCAAAATTTCAATTGCTTCAACTTTTGAGTTCATCGTCAAGGAAAAAATTATACCAATTAAAAAAACACAAGCCGGATTGAGAGAATGACCGAGAGAGGACATGTCAAGAACTAAAAAAGTTAACAATAACCTACGCCCTCAAACAAATAAGTTAGCATACAACGGGATAATGATGTGCCCCAACACCAATAATAAAGGAGATTAAAGAACATAGACAGCTCAACCGGTTCTTTTGTCGGTTAGCTGAAGACCTGACCTAGTAACAACTATTCGATCACAACCATCCACAAGGAACAACTTCTATGCAGACCATTTTCCAATGTGCCCAGGGCCCCACTTTGCAACAGTCGCAACTGAAGTCACCACATTTATATGGACACGTGCCCACCCCATAGCCCACGACACCACTTCTTCCCATCGTCACTTTATTCTACCATTGCACAATATTAAAAGAAAAAGAAAGCCTTGTTATGTGTCGTGTCTCGTGTGTGCCGATTGGAATTTTAGGCTGTCCAAAACTCCATCAAAGTACTGGCTTTATGATCAAACACACAAGAACCCAACTAAAATTAATTTTTTATTGCATTACAATAAGAATACAGTTTCTTCAGACCACCGAATTTTTAATTAATCAACTACGGAAATAACAAAACAAAAAAAAAGGGCAGGAAATGAGAATAAAATATAAACATGTTAGCTAACTCCGGGTAGACCCGCAGCCAGATGCTATTTAATTCATTATATCAGAAACATGAATGAAATTACAACTATGAATTATCTAACTTTTTACCACACCATTAAGAAAACAAGTTTTCCCCCACCAAGAAAACAGTAACAGCCTAATTTTTTTTTTTAATCTTTTATATTATCCCAAGGTCAAAAGGACTAAAATTATTATAGTTTAAATAAATCAATCATATACATTAAGTCTTCAATTACGTGCTTATTTTTATTTTTATCTTTCTTTTTTTTTCGGTGGCCTTGCGTACCAAGTAGTTAAATTTCACTCAGGCTACTAACAAACAATGGGTCGCTATTAGGTACCCAACCAAGCTTCGAGGGACACGTGTAAGCATATCCACAGATTGCTAAACCGTTTCCGCCTTGCAGACTTTTGGCTTTTCCAGGCAAAGGACCAAAAAGAAAAGGAAAAAGGGAGCTAGGCATACGCCCTCTAACCAGAGAAGAAAAAAGAATAACAAATCCCATACTGAATTATTCCTTTGTTAATTTCAAATAATTCTGTCCTCACTTAGCACAATTATCGTAGTAAATTACATCATCATCAAAGTCCTAGGAAAGTATAATATCCAGATCCCGTGATAAGAAATTTTTTTAATCTCTTGAATGCATCAATTTTATGCAATCTAAGATTTGATATGTATGACACAAAATAAAGCTTAATTAAGAGGAGATAAGTTCAATAAAACAGATTGAGAAGAATCAAGGGAAGTGCAGCTTACATTGAGTGTGCGTTGGATGAATTTGGCTCTCTTCTTGGGTCTCTGAGGCAGTTTTGACCCCTTTATAGCCATAAAATCTTCTTCCTTCTCCTTGTTGGTGAGGGCAATCACGAACTTGGGTGGCCACACCGGTGGAGCTGCATCACCACTACCTGACGGAGACCCACCCTTCTTGCTATCGTGCGCAGTATCCGATGACGCTCCGGACTTGTTATTCTCATTGTGGTGGTTGTTGTGAGTGTTGTTATGGGTCCCTCTCTTATCGTGCGCACCCCTGTCCGGTGAGGCAATTCCCCTTACACCCCCGTTGCTTTGGCCTCTCATAGCACTCGAAGTTTCAGAGTTCCTAAATTACAAAAACACAGGCACAATCCCCATTATTATATCTTACCTTAATCACAAAGAACATGTAATACATGTAAATATAAATTGGTAAAAGAAATTTACATTGATAAAATTATTTTTGGAGTAAAATAAAATAACTGGGAAGTACTAAGTTTACGAAATTGACCTTGGGATGATCTAGATCGCTGGGTAGGAGAAACTGGAATCTCGAAGGGTTTTGTGTAGAATAAGGGCAGGTTTTTGGCTTCTTCGGGAACTTTGTATTGTGCTTTAAAGAGAGGGTCCTTAATTTATTTTCTTTAATGAAAAGGTTCCGATTAGATATTGGAGAGAGGGAGAGGAGGAGAGAGAGATGTGATTCTCTAAAACGGGAACAGCTGGTTCCACGGCAGATTTTGAGCCGTTAGATTTAGAGTGGCTTTTGGTAAATGAAGGTTACGTGTTGAAATGTAGGGTGGGATGGACAGATCTGTAACCTAGCCCCTCATCAGACGGTCATAAAGGGCCTTGCTACGGAAAAGGATTTTTTGCGAACACGTGGAAGGAGACTGTCCATTCCATGTTTCCAAACGAGTCTACTAACTGATATATGAGATGTTTCGGTATTGTATAGATCTAAAAGATGCAGTGGGGCTCTGATCTAGTATGACGAAGGAGGAATAAGTTCAAAGTTCATGCTGCTATCCTAATGCTATGATCCTTGAAAACAAAAAAGGAAAAGGCACTTCCTAGAAGGACATCTAATGGAGCTCCATCAAAACCATATCACATTTGTTAATAATGGCTTTCACACGGCTATCAATCAGTAACAGCGACAAAAGCAGAAAATTTAATGGGACAATAATGATAATAAATATAATAATATATAGATATAATAGGTACAAAATTGATGCTCAGATAACAACTATGGGACCAGCAGAAGAATAGATTCAACGAATTCGACACCATACATTATATAGAAAATTATTCAACAATTTTGGGCTAAATTTGCAGACAAAAACAAATAACCATAGAAAGAACAAAGTCAGTCAGGAAAATGGCATGTTTATCAATTAAAACTTTTTACTGACTTCCAGATTTCCTGTTGGATAAGAATTGCAAGTCTCGAAGCTTCACCTAACTTTAGATAACAATTGTCACTGGATCAGACTTGCAACCAATGATTGCTCAACCAAAACGCCTAAGTAATAGAGCTATTTACCTCTTTCAAGGAATCTGTGACTCAATATCATGGCTATTAATCTTAATCAAGAAGCAGTATAAAGCTTCCTATTTCTATTTATGAGCTACCTAGCTGAGTCATACTCCAAATAAATTGAGGGGAGAAAGGCAATTCTCACGCACTTACCGTGAACTCCTCTTTAATTTGGATCACGTCAGCCACGACCTGACCAATTGGAGAGTGGACAAAATATAAGCCTCATAGTCATAGTGATGATAATATTCAGCCCAAATGCAGCAGCAGATATCTTCAATGCTACAAAAACATTTATCTAACTGGTGCTCTTTAGTTTTAGTGCACCACCCATTTCTTTTTATATAAAAACTACCATTTGAAGCTGAAGATTCTTTGACATATGAGACTTACATGTTGCCTTCATCACACGGTCGGCCTCTAAGGAAATTTCCTGGCAGACATTGATGGACTTCAAAAATTCAATAGCACTGCCAAGCTCAGAATACAACAGATACCATATTTTTTCTATATCTTTTATTTATATTCTTATTTTTCTGCTAAACAAATTTAATTTCTATTCCATTATTAATCTTACTATAAATAAATAAATAAATAAAAAGGAGCAAAAGAAAGTAGAAAATAAAATTGAGGACAAGCGGCCCAAGTCTCATTTAACACTTATACGAGCTCTGGCCCACGCCGAACCTAAATGACACCTTTCTATTTTTGTTTTTTGTTTCTTTTACCTAACGCCACGAACACTCAAAAGACAGCCCAATCCTTTCTCATGAAGTCTAAACTAATCGCCATTACTCTCGACCCATCTCAGCCTTTTACATTAAGTAAGAAAAGGGGAGAAATAAAACCTGAGAATTCGCTGCGGCGGTTGCGGAGGCGAAGATGGCCGCTGACGGAGATTTGGATAGCCGTTACTATGATTATTATTGTGATTGTTAGGTTGATTTGAAGAATCCTTGTCGGTTCTAACGACCCGTCGATCTACTCGAACCGTTGTCCTCTGAACCGGGGCGGATGAATCGTCCTTGACCTGGACCTTCATGCACCTGAGCCGCTTCCGGTTCCCCCACTGTAGCACGAAATCAGACGTCGTCGTCTGCCTCAGGGTGTCAGAGCTCGCCCTTAATAACAATGATCCATCCCCTCCGCTTTTTTCTTTAAAGCTGGAGATGTTGCTATTGCTGTTATTGCTCCTAAGAGACTCTTTATCCATCTCCTTGTGCACCTGTCATCCCATAAGGAAAAGTTAACGGGGTTAATAACGGAATTACACAACAACATTCTTACAGTTAACAAAAAAAAGAACCCAAGGGCAACAATAAATTGGAAGTGGCTATGTATTTTCTGCTACTTCCACGACACGGCACAGCTACTATCAAACCCCAAAAGAATTACAAAAGCAGGCATAAAATAAGATGATTTACATCGGGTGGTCCACAGTTTCCGAAAAGAGAAAACTATGGAATCATGTGCTCCTGGGCGAACAAGAAGACAAGATGGATTATGATAACTATGAGAGGGAGAACCGGAGATTATGAAAATCTTTTTGGCAGCGATAAGATTCAATTTGCAAACGGGAAAGAGCACAAAGATTTTTGTAGTTTTGGATATATTTGACCGCGAAGACAATGTAGAAAACCAAAAAAAAAATTGTACAGAACAAAATCACTTTCATACCCCTGGTCTTGGGGCTCATCTTCTCAAGCATAACAAACAAACACCCCCCAAGAACCAGCACTTAATTACCCGACAAATCATCAAATAAGCTAGCTGGACTCCTATGGGATTTCAAGGGTTAAAAAGAAAGCGATTTTTGAACTTCGCTCTACTGATTTTCCTCTGAAACCAAACAAAGAGTATTGAGTCCCAATTCAAGTCAGAAAATCTTACAAAGGAAAAACAGAAGGGAAAGTTTTTTTCTAGAAAAAATAAATAAATAAATTTCGGCAGCTAACACAGCATGCCGAAGCTCCATCAACGATTTAAAAAATTCGGAGAGAATTATTATTAAACAAAAAAAAAAAAAGGAACTCACTATTCACTCCCCTCATTCCAGAAATGCGAATCGTGTAGAAGATTATCACAAACAAAATTGAGAAAAGCCTTATGGCCATCCACTGGAAACAAAATTCACAGAAGCCGCCAGATAAGGGCGGAGGAGGAGAGGACTTGAATCAATGATATTCTTCGGAGAAGGGGAAGAAAAAAAAAAGGAATATCCCGATCAAAACGAGGGGAAGAGATAGAGAAAACAAGCATAATATGGGAGAGAGCCATGAAAATCAATGCATTACCAGAAAACTTCAACTCTGTTAGTAATCAATTCTTTCTGGAAAATCAAAAGAAAAAGAAAAGGAGCCGATTCTATTGATATATTGTAGGATATAACAAAGCAGAGAGAAATCAGAGCATCGTCAAAACCGTCAACATAGCAGTAGAGATGAACATTGAAATTGGATTCACTGCTGCAGCGAAGAGCAACAAATCTTCAGCTGGATTGCGATGAAAACCAATTCCTCAGTTCTGATTTTGAAAAAAGTATATCAATTCCTCACCTAAATCAATCTGATTCAGCTCAAATCTGCGCCGCCCAAGGATATATGAAAGGTTCGCCGCTTTCAGTCTGGAAGCTTTACAAATGCAAATCTACGACTAAAATTCAACTAATGATGACATTTCACAGCTTCAATCTGCGACTTAGGTACGATTCTAAACTCGGAAAGCCACGATCGACCGTGTAATCTGGCAGAGAGTTCAGAGTTCCGGAATCCGCACAGATTTCCTGAGAAATGTGTCTGCAGAAGACAAATTAACCGCAGAACAAACTTAGCTCAGACGTTAAAAAGCGATAAGAGGAAGAGAATGAAACTCAGGCTTGATTTACAACGTTCAAACTGGAAATTCTCAAGTACCTCTAAACATCACAATGAACGAATGAAATATCCAGAAACAGCTAGGCAGAAGGGGAACATAGAATTCGCTTTGACATTTAAATTTAGATTCTGGCAAATTCTGTCAAATGCTCTTAACATGTACCTGCATACAAAAATTAGCCAAAAACAAGTCGAGATTAACAACACAAATTCGACACTAAATTGAGCTCCAGCTCCATGGCCAGAAAGAAAAAAGAAAAACAATCGAACTCGACTCCGAAGATTAAACCTCTTTCTACAATTACATACATATATCTTCTAAAGTCTCCAGATCCTCAACATTCACCGTTCATTTATTAATATTTATCTCCTGAATTCCACTGTTTGGTTTAACAGAAAATGGTGGAAAGCATACGAAAATTCCACGAGAAGATAGAAACAGGGAAGAGGCTACAGGGAGCTTCTTCTTCTTCTTTGTCTGATAAAACGAAATGTTCTGTCTTCCTTGCAGACCCGGTTTTTATACATCTTTTGCCACTCTCCTTCACACCAACCGTCCACTCCGATAATTGCTGACCGTATATCAAAGATCTCACGGCTCGCGTCTGTCCTCTCTTAAACCATAGAAGATCATCTCATGTAAACCCGTAACGTCGTTTTTGCGTGCCCTTCTGCCGTTAAATTTTATCTTACGACGTTAGCAGATTAACGGAATCTTAAATCGTCAGATCCCAATTATTAAATATAGTAAAAAATAATTTGTCTTTAATAAATATAGCAAAAATCATTTATATTCTAAAAAAAATTGGTATTATTTGAATCTTAAAAACTTAAAATTAATTTAAAAATATTATTTTTATTATCACTTAGGTTTCTTTATTGATTTTTTTAAAATTTAAAAAACTTAAATATTTTTATCGAATTTTTTAAAATTAAAATGACTTTTTATTCTTATTAAATACTCTTATTTGTTTTATTTATTTATTTATTTATGTATAGTTTAGCTCATTCCCGCGCCCAGGAATAATAGCGCTTGGTATAGTCAGCTAACTAGGGTTAGTTAACCTGATCTTGGTTAGTTTCACTACACCAAAACATCGGTTATCTTTGAACGTAGCTCTAACTACTAATGTCCTATGAAGTCAGCTGTTTAATGTTTTTTTTTTTTGGGTGCTGATAGTATAGAAGCGAAACTTGAATCTAGTAACTACAGATTGACCAAATCGTCGAATCTCGGCCGTCTGTAATTTCCTTTATAACTTTAACTTAGATTTTTAGGCTGTAACAAAAAATTTGGAAATGCATTCTCAGTCTCACCACCCCCTCCCTCCCACGCTTCCCTTTTGTGCTAAATGACACTATCATCGTCAAGTGTCAAAAAAAAAAAAAAGACAAAAATTAGAAACATACATACGACACATGTATGATTATTAATTTTATTTTATGGGAACCTCTCTTAATTTTTGATTCACATTGAAAGAAATGTCCTAAAGTGCGACACAATATCAAAGATTGCTAGGAATTTGTACCCAAAAAAAATACATGAGGAATGGGCCCTTGGGGAAATATATCAATGACTTATGTTTGTCTACATTCATTTATATTATATCTGATTTAAGTTATTTAATCCGTTAGAAGTTACTTTGTAATTTAGGACTGGCTCTCTCTTTATAATTTTTTTTTTTTTACTTAAAACTATTATTAATGAATCACAGAGGATTTATTTTCAAATAAATTTAACTAATTATGAAACACAACCATTTTTCAGTTAATATTCACTACATACACAGTACACAGTTGTATATAAAAAATATATTTAAGAATAATGTAATGAAATATTAAACATAAAAAACTTTTGATTTGAGAAATGCTTTTCAAACATCATGAAATGTTATATTACTTGAGATGGTAAATATTAACAAAAATTTAAGCGAGACTTACAGAACTCAAATTATAAGAATTAAAATATTTAATGTCAAGAACCTTATGTAATAAAAATACTAATGATACTGATATACTATTGTGATTTAAATAGTGGGTAAATAACATTATTCTCTTAATTAAATATATATATATATATATATATATATATATTAATCTTTATTTTATGATACAAAAGAGTCAAAGACCATACATCAGAAAAAGAAACTCACAATTTGAAATTGGAAATGACATCTGTAGGAATGTGCCCTAAAGTATGTCTATGAACCATTGGATGACATGAGAACAAGTAAAAATACCCTTCCATTTGGAAAAAGTCTATTTTACTCTCTGATCAATTACATTTTACCCCTAAATTTTTAAAATATCACATGCAATGCACGTGTTGTCATTAACAACTCAATACATTACAAAAATTTAGAATTAACACATTTAATTAGAGGGATTTTGAAATTAGTGAGAATCATATTAGCCTATTAGGGTCAACAACACTTAATTGTTGGAGGTTTGGGTGTTAATGAGAGAAATTTTGAGGATAATGAGCATCACGTGCTTTACAGGTGATGTTTTCCATCAAATTTTGAACAGCCATTTACAAAAGGGGTTCTTTGCACATTTTGATAGTTAAATAAGTATCCCTTGTAATGTTTTAAAGTTTTGGAGATAAAGACCTAAATTGATAAGAGAAATTAGACTTTTTCCCTTTTTATTTTGTTCAAAAGCATCCACTAGATCCTATGTGCTATTTGCCTGCATAAGAAGTATACGTTACTAAATTCCAACTATATATGAAGCTCAACATACGTCTTGCATGATCTTGTGCCCTGTCATATGAGTAGTTTCAAGGCAAGTATATATAGAGATCGAAGCTTTTACATCTGTTTCTGCAGTTTGCGCCAGAACCCTTAAAATTCAATTGCATTTCTTACAAAGATACAAGCCCACAATAGTATTACAAACATAATTTCACATGTGCGTCCGTAGTTACCCGCATAGTGCCTGAGTTGTATTTCTGGAGTCGAAGCCCTTATATCTGCTTCTGCGGTTTAAGCCATAGTCCCCTAAAGTCCAATTACATTTCTTACAAAGATACAAGCCCACCACTGTATTACAAAGGCAACTACAACATGTGCGTTTGCAGTCACCCGCGGAGTGCCCGACTTGTATATACTATTTACAGAGATGGGATAATGATCATGACCACAATACAGCATATATACAAATTCTAGAACAAATGCAACCACAAATCATGTATTGGTCTTTAATAGCATCAATTCTCCTATGACTATGCACTGAAACCCTTGCTCAGAGAACTCCAGGGGCCAGCAGGAATACTGACACATGCTTGTGCCGAGGCCTCCACCATTTGCTCAATCTGAATTCCTGCGTTGCAGATGTTCGCAAAGGACCTCATGTGTTTCATCCCATACTGGGACAGGGATCCACAATGTGTCTCGAAAGTCCTTACCTGCATTGAAGATAAATTAAGGAACACCATTCTCTCATTGATCAAAGTGATCAAATAAGATGCTTAACTATAACCGAATTCCACGATTACAATATTTATAAGATAAAAACTGTTGAGAGTCCTAAAGAAGTATAAATGGTGACATACTGTAATTATGTGAATTATAGATTTGAAACCAAACTAAAAGGCAATGATTTTAACAGCATCAGAGAAAAAGGTGAATAGTGGGAATCAGTACCAGCGTCTTCAGGCAGTCCCAGTCATCAACAAGTGGTTGCCCAGCAGGTCGAACAGTGTTGAGTACTTCTGGACCCTTTTCAATGCCAAATAAGAGCTTTCCTATAATTTTCACGCTGTTGTCGATATGCATTCTGTGAGACATTGCTTCCAGAACTTGTTTCTGAGCTTCAACTTTCCTGGAAGAGCCCTCAGGAGCTTTGCGGAACTGGCAAACGGTGAAGATGAAGTCAGGATAATAGAATATGAGAAGAGAAACCTCAAAACTTACTATCTCAAGAAAAGAATTCTCAGCATGTGAAGTAATCACCTTTATATTCTTATATTTATAAAATTACATTGCCTAGAAATGAGAAAGCTATTGGCTCACTTATGTTCCACAAAGGTATGGGGTTCATACAACTTTTACTGATCTATCCAAGCAGTTTTGACTCACACCATTTCTAAATAAATTTTGAGTTTGTACTACCTCGTTAGACATCAAACTAGTTAAGTTCTTCTGCACAACTCAATACTTTAAAGATCTGGTATCCAATGCATCTACTCCTACACTTCTAGATACTTCAGGGAAAATTTTAAATCCTAGAAATGGATCCAGAACCTCCCCATAAAAGGTTAATTTAAGTAAAAAAATATGAGGCGTTCCTGTTATCGCATATCATTGTCACTAACCTCTTGAGTCTTTGTTAATGTTCAATATAAGATCCCACTTCTCTCTAGTTAAGAAATATCTGTTAACTACGTACCACTCTAAAACATAAATTTGGGAGGAACATCATAAGTAGTACATGACTAAACAATTAATTTATAAAATAAACAATTAAACTATACCACAAAAATACGATACCTTGTCCCAAAAATGGATGAGATCAGCATCACGCTGGTTGACTGCTTTAGAAGGTGGCCTCAAGGACAAGGAGTTTTCATCCACAAAAGTAAAATTATCATTAGCAGGGTTTGTACCCAAATATAGGAAGAGATCGTTCTTGCTAAGCTTTATATCACCATATTGCATAACATGAGAGCCATAAACTGAATTGTCATTGGCGGTCCTTCTTTTAACCTGTGAGCACGGGAGGAATAAAGAAGACATCTATAAGACACTTCAAACACAAAATTTTCTACCAGTGTTTGACCCATAAATAATGCCAAATTTTTTTGAAAACAAAGTAAGATTCTTCCATGCATAAAAGCAATAATGTATCACATAAGATTTTCCTCATTTTATATCAGTTGATTGTGTAAAACAACTAAGTTGGCAACAGGATCTTACCAATTCATATTGCTGGTGCAAAGTTTCAGTTCGCAGGTTGTGTATATCACTGCTCAAGAATTTAGAAATTAAAAATTTGTCCACAAAAGAACTCAGAACAGTACTAACATATATAAGTAAAGAGAAATTCTCCTAATGACAACACTAAACAAGGATGTTCAGGTCAAGACATAAACAAGAATAATTTATTAAAAAAGGGTTCCACAGACACAGTAGAGATATTTGGTAATTTAGAATATACAATACTCACAGAGACATGCACAAATGATAGCAACCATAGGCTTTAAACTACCTCATGGTAATTGAGCAAGTATATGTATGTACTACATCAGTATAATATAAGATCCACTTAATGATATATCAATCTGAATTACAGATCTGTATATATTTTCTTTTGACCCACTTTTTTATATTTTTTTTTGGGGGGGGTGAGAAGAGGGTTGAATTGTAATACATCAGTATATAATTTTCTTCTGCTGAGAGTGGTGTTCATTTATATTTTAAGCACATAAGAAAACCAAGTATCATATGTTTTCTTATTCTATCACATAACTACTAAGAGAAGAAATTATGTCCTTACCTGTCTTCCATCCAAGCAACACTATAAAGGTCACCCAAGCAGGTTTCATATTCTGGGGGAGGACTAGGATAATCTCCAGGGCAATATGTTCCCCAACTGCTCTCTTCTGCGTTTGAAGCTGTTGTTGCATAGATATTCAGACCTTCAGGAAGAAGACCTTCAAAGATACTTCCTGATTCACATGCCTCAAGATAAAATACCTGCACCACCATTACAAAAATGCAAAGCATTACTAAGAAGTTTAAACAAAAACTGATAGCAATAAGCAAATGATGGCTACTAATAACTTACCAGGCTTTTATATGTTCCAGAAGCATGCTTCTTCTTCAGGACTTCATTCAAATCTTTTGCATATAAGAAAGGACTAGTAGGCATCCCTGAAAATCCCAACCCAGACAAGAAAGAGAAGTAAGGTACTAGTGGTAAGGAAAACTTTGCCATGTACAAATCTGATACATAATGTTAATAAAACAAATAATAACTATTAAAAGGGAAGTGAAAAAGGAAAGTTGAGACGGATATTCTCTGTCTCTCTCTCTCTCTCTCTCTCTCTCTCTATTCTAAGGGAATTAAGCACTCTGGAGTATCTTCAGAGATCAAAAGAATCTCCTTAAACAAACTGGAATTAACTTTTGAAATATTTCATTCCTAAAACATCATCCACAACCATCCGCTCAAAGTTTTCTGTTGATTACGCTTATTTAAGAACCAAAGATAGTTTAGATTGGAAAGTTTACAGTGTGTCAAAGTGACAGAACACATGTCCAGGTTTGAGGCAATCACAGGTAATGATAAAATTTCGGGGTTTCATTATAATCAAACAAAATCAAGTGACAAAGAACAAAATCAGCCAATCAACAATTTGAAGCACACAATTTCTCAGTATTAACCTCAAATACATGACTTATAGTCTTATACCACATTAAAACGCACATAAACAACAAACGCAGTCCATGATTTTGAATAAGAAGCTTCGGTGAAAAGATTCAGAGCTACTCACCAAGCACCCCTGGACCCCCATGATCAGTATAGTATATAAATATATGATCATTAGGACCACTATCTACAACCTTCCCACTGCCACCTGTAAGTGCTGTCTTATTTCCAAGTATAGCAGCGAAAAAGTTGTTAACAGTAACATCTTCCCCAGTGTAATCCTGCCATCATAAACTCCATATTAGAATAAATTTAAAATGGCAAAATGGAAACATAATAAGAGATAACAGACCTTTGGGACTCCTTTATAAACATCATCTCCATCTGGGCTGTTAATGATGATTCCAGGCCTTGGGTTCTCTTCATTGAAAGCAAGGTCATCATACATAAAAACAATGATGTTTTCTTCTTTAAGGCCACCTTTCCTCAGTAGTTGATATGCATGACAAACATCGGACTAATGAAATAATAGAGGCCCATTATTAACATCATCAATCAAATGATACAATTAAAATTTAAAAGATTAAAATAAGACTTCATAAGCTTTAGAGAATAACTTAGCAGGGGGGGTACGACACAAAATAAATTCAACAAGCTTAAGGAGAAATTCATCTGAGGTATGATGAGCATAAATTAAGTTCTTTTCAAGCTGACTTACTTAAATAGGACATAATGATTACATTATTAATAGACACCAGTCCGTTGATTTTTTCACAGATACAAAGACTTACCCGGAGAAGAGACATCAATAAGTAAACACGAAACCGCATGCACACGCATACAGAAGCAAAAACAAACTAAAATGGACGCAAATATGAAGAATCACATCAAGGAAATACAATGATTAATTTTTCTAAAAAAAATTACAAAATAACTGAAGCTTGTAGGAGGCAACTAAAAACAAAAACATAAAATCGAAAGGTAGTTGTATAACCTGGTGCCTATAATTCCAGTACCCGTTCGAACCGGCAATTAAGATCGCCCACCTAGTCTCCTGAGCCTCATCATAACTGCCGTTTTCATCCGCATCACCCCCGTGGAAGAACCTCGAAACTTCGGAAGGCAATCGGAGAATACCTCCGGTGAGGTCTCGACCGCCAGATACCAGGCCGGAGAGGGATACGATTAGTAAAACGACGACAGCGATCGAAAAGCGTTCCATGTCAATGAGTCGGGCAGAAAGCAAGGAAGAACGTTTGGCTGAGACTATTAAATAATATTTCAAGGAACAAGTTGCGTGTTGGTTGCTAATGGGAGAGGTGATATTATTGCTTCCCAATGTCATGGCCCCATTGGGAACTTTCTGCCTTGGACAACTGGGTGGGGCCCATTGGACGGCTTTTTAAATAAATTTGAATGAATTTGATGATGTAGATGATTAGGTCAGACACTTAGATCTGAATCCTTGTACGTACACATCAGTATGGAGCTGTCGAATCCTATCAGTATTTGTAATGCTTAAACGGTTGAAAATTAGTTGTGGGCAGTGCACCCTAGAGATCACCAAATAATTGGAACAGTTGGTCCTACTTATCTTTTTTAAAGTAACCATGCTCTTTTTTTTTTTTTTTNTTTTTTGTATTTTTGATTGCGAGTTTAAGTTATATCCAGTTCTTTTAAGTTTCAAATACATCATTAAATAAAAATATTTTAATAAAAAAAAAAAAAAAGGAAATATATCAATGTTTATGGGCTTCAACGGCTTCATTAAATTTCTTTCTTTCTCTTTTTTTTTTTTTGTTGGCCTTGAAGGGCTTCATTAAGATACTCTCTTACTGGCTAGATGGGGCCCATAAAGGATATCTCCCAAGATCCCGTCCTCCTTCAAACTTCCTAGAGTTGCGACATTATCACGGAACGGTCAGCCAATATGAAATTATGAATCATCAATTGTCCCATTTCTATTGGTGGCTGGGTCTTTTTCTATTCCATACTTGTTCTTGGCTCATTTCCCTCTAAAGAGGCCCACTGTGAATTAGTGACGGCATAAAGAAAGACTTGCTTCTTACAATGGGCTATTCATTTTTTTGGAGGATAATAATTTTTGTTTGGATTTTTTGATAAATTCAAATATCGTTTTCTCACTCAATCTGAAAATTAACTGATTTTTCTAATCATTTTAAAAGATTCCAATGTATTCCACATAAAATAAAAAATTATTAGCAATAATGTACATAAAACAAACATAAAAAGTTAGATTAGAATAATTGACGTGGGCAGAAGATTTCCTTCCTCACAAATTTATGACCCTATCTGTGTAAGCATTATTGTGCTTTCTCTTTCAGATAGAGGATTTTTTATGAAATGTAGACTGTAGTTGCATTCACTTATTTTGAAAGCTTTAATCTTCAACTCTATGCGTGTTTCAGTGTTTATAAATTCAAGTAGGGAAGCAAGTTTACCAGTAAATAAAATAAATTAATATTTGTCAATTGCTTTGGTTAGTTTGTACCACTAGAGTGACGAGTAATGTGTTGATATTACCAATTTAGATTTTTTTTTTGTCAAAGATAAATACTTTAATTGGATAGAAAGCTAAGTATAAATTTGTAGCCCCAGAAAAAGCACAATCAAACAGCACAACTAATGAGCTTGTATGAAACATAACATTTAATAAAAACGGATAAACGAATAAGTTTATATGATATATGACATCGCATTAATAGAAGAGTTTAGATGGTTATTAAATTAATCAAGATAATGTATATTAGGATACATCAATTTTCACTATGAATTTTCTTATAAACTATTTTTTTTGTGTGATCTCTCCTTTCCTTGACATTCAAATGTGATTTTAAATTTCAACACAAAACTTATAAATTTTTTTAAAAAATTAATATTACTCAAGTCCTTTAAAGATAAACCGCTTAAACTATTAAAGTACTGATGCTTCATGCTTGTAATTGTTGCTACGTTGGGCCTAAAAGATTATGAGATTGTTGGGTCAGGCCCGGCCAGCAATAAAAAATGATTGAAAAACCGGACTTAGCCCGAGTCCGTTTGGCTAACAGGCTTCCCTTGCTCAAGGCACCGCCAGGTTTGCCAGTTACAGGCCAATTTGTCTATGCACTTTCTCTCATCAACTGGTAGCCATTGCCGCGCGACAGCGGAAACTCGTGGAATTTCATGAAGAAGACAATCAGGAGAGCACGCGAACTGAAAGCTTAACGGCCTCCTCGGCTCCCTTCCTCTCTCCACAACAGGAGAACATTGCAAGCAAACTGCAGAAATAAGGAAAAAAAAAAAAAACCAACGCGTAGGTATGATGCTCGTCTTTTAGGTTCTCCTCTCCCATGTTGTTGTTTAATATTTAGCAACTTCTTACTTTGTGCTTCATATCCAATCAAGATAAAATTTGGGTATTCATTCCATTTTGGAACAAGAATTTGTTGCGTTTAAGTTCTCTTGCAAACTTTAAACATAATATTCCTATGGGATTATCCTGGATGAATTATGTTCTTCTATTTGTTAATATTGGAAATGAATAATGTTGTTAAACCTCTAGCAGGTTAACTGTTTGTTATGGAAGGAGGAGATAACATTTTAGATGCCATCAATGAAGAGGACAACTTCGATGATGTTGATGAGGATGTTGACATGATTGATGTTGAAGAAGGAGAGTTGGTGGAGCATAATTCGCAAAATGTTATGGGACAAAGCAGTACAGAAATGGCAAATCAAGAATCTCTTTGTAAGAACCGCAAGCGTAGAGCTAATAAGAAGAAAAATAAGAGAAAGAGGAAGAGTTCAGGATCAAATGCCATTGACAGGTTACACTCTGCCAAGTATAAAAGAAGTACTTTTCTTTCTTTCAATTACTGAGTTATACGTCAGAATAATGTTATTTGAAGTACAGGAGAGCTGGATTCACAGTTATTGACTTCTTGTTGTGGGTGTGTGTGTGATATTGAAAATTTCACATAGTTATTCGGATTGATGCTTATATAAAGAAACATGGAAAAGGACATGCAATCTGTTGCTGTTTAACTATTTGAAGCTTAATTTTATACTTGTTATTCGTGTAGCCCCTGGACCCTTAGTGATAGCTGAATGAACTTGTTTACCTTCATAATCCATTAGAATTTTTAATTCTATGAAGTTATTAGGTGTTTACAGGTTTTTTATGTCTTCTTTCTTCCCTGTGTAATTATATATATAAAAGAAAGCATTGCTTAATGCTATTTTCTTATCATAACTTTCATCCAATCCCTATTCCTCCCCATCAAATCAAATGCAGACATAAGAGTGCCTTTTCTGTGTGCCCCTTTTACAAATTTTTAGCAGCAATCCCCTCCACGTGATTGAATTTCTAATAAATTTTATGCTTTTCAGGTTTGTGTTGGATGCATGCCGGCGCCTGAAAGAGAGGAAATCATACATGGTATACACTGCTGTAGGGTGCCTGGGGGTTTCTGCATTAAGGGATCTCGTCAAAGAGGTATTGGAACTGTTTGATGCGCTATAGTCTTGGTTCCATATTAAAACTTCACTTCCTTCCTTAGTTTGTCTAACAAAATAAGGTTGTCTGTAAAATTGTGAATTGTCATGGACACTTGGGAAACAATTTAAATACCGCCTAATCCAGTAACGTGGATGAGAATATTTAATTTAAGAGAAACTGTAGTGCATTGAATCCTGATCCTGGTGAGGATGGTTATCTATCTAGTTGAAGATATCATGAAACCCAAGATCTCCCAATACTTTTCATTGGAATCTTGAAGGATTCACTTCTGATGATATTCCAGTATCCAAACTTGCGTAGTTTCATCTACTAAAATTTCTCAATCCTTGTTAGTTCGTCTTCTCCCATTGATTTCGTAATTTGAAACCTTCCCTGTTCTTATTAGCCGTACGGAGGTCTTTGCTGTTAAAATTGCTTGTCTTCTGAGGTATGTTTGATGCTATAACTTTCAATTATGGTTCTCTGCTCCATTCACAGTTGTAAGAATTATCTTTTATATTTTCAGATTCATCTTATATCAAGCACTTGAACACCTCTTGGGATGTTTTTGACAACCTAAGTTTTAACCTTACAAATGTTGTTGGGGTGTGCCCTATGGTCCAAGGGCTACCTTTGGGATATTCCTGAGCTTGACTTCACTCAATGGTTCACCGTCCTTTTTTTTTCTTCTTCTTCTTTTTGATCTCGCAGTCTATTGCATTTTACAAAAGAAATTGTTCTTTTTACCTCTTTTTACCTCTTTTTCCCCTTTTTCTCTCTTTCCTCGTTTTCATTGCCGTTTCTCAATTGGGGTTGTGGCTTAGTATTGGGAGCAGACATAAATTCATTTCCTTGTTGTCAGGAAAGGTGAGATTTCACATTTAACCTGATTTGGATGAGCCTAGAGTTGATGATGCTTATCCATAAAGTACCATACAACCTTTCATAATTTCTGATGCTCAATTTTTGTGTCCCTAACGTTGCAGATTTATCTTCCAGAAGCTAGTTTGATCCTTCCAATCTTCTGCTTGTGCTCTGATGTCCTTGGCTGAACCACTTCATCATTTACTAATTGTGGAGGTTGAGATTCAATTTTTGTTCTCTTCATTTTTCTCAGTTTGTGTGCATAAGTAGAGAATGTTTTCATTAGTAGAATTGAATATACTAGGCATATAGCCCCTCCCGGGCACAGGTGAAGAAAAACTACTGACCATATACTTAATTGTGATTGCTCACCTAAAATGTAGCCTCCCACAAATGTCAGATCCAAAATTACATCTCTCTAAATAAAGTGAATTTTATATTGAAGATTATCTCAATGTACTTTAACTGATGATGGGGCCTCTCTATTAGAACATTGGCTTACAATTTAAAATTAAATTATATTACTCAATGGCTAAGAGATAAGGTAATTATTGATGGTAAAAGGTATAAGATCTTAATTTAAATATGCTTAGACATTCAGAAATTTATTAATGGCTAAGAAGGCCAACATTTAGTTTAAGTGGGTTTATCCTAAATGCAGAAAAAACATGCTGAAGGTTGTGTTATAACTGAGCATCTAGATTATTTAGGTATCTGCCACCTGGAATCTGCAGCCTTCCATTGTTGGCTCTGTAACCAAGAATGATCATGCTGTGAGAGCTTTCTTGTGTTTTTTTTTTTTTTATATATATGTAGGGAGTTTGAGATGGTAACTAAATGCACCATATTCTCTTCCTGCAACTATAGTGGACAATGTTCATCAATGTATATTTTGTATTAGAGTGAAATTGCTTGCTCAAATGCCAGAAAAAAAAAAAAAAAAAAGGGTTCGCTTTTAGTTTTGTTTGGTGATAATTTGTTCCAATTTGATACACCATGAAAGTGTATAATGAAGTGTGAAAGCTACAGGTGGATGCGATACAGGCTTGTGGAGGACAGAAGACTGCTGATGGTAGACGCTTGCGGACAGGTGGTGGGATACTGTGGAACATCATTAAAGTTCGAGAACCAAATGCCTACAAAGAGATCATGAAAAAAGCAAAGGAGTTTGAGGTGTGTAATTAACATATTTGTATTTCTAGTCACTTGCATATACTCTTTTTTTGGGAATATTTATCCAGTGACAAATGAGATTTATTTGGATGAAGATGGGATCTATAAATACTTTTCATCAGGTCCATTGGTGAGCACAAAAGTTATTATTCAAGGAAATTGTTGATTACCTTGTGGTACACTGATTTTTTTGTGAATAACAGCATAATCATTTGGGGGAAAATTTGTGGTTGACAAATCAGTTATCATTTGTTGAAATCGCTTTGTGTTCTAACCAAGACCACTACTTCCAGTTACCATTGTATAGTCAAGCAAAGATATTTTAGTAGATGCAGCTTTTAATCTGTTAATTTTATGAGCTTTTGTTCAAAAATAAGTGTCCTTAATAGTAGTCATTCGTTATGACTAACCGAGCCTCTATAATGCCTGAGCTTAGTTCATTTTATGGATTGTAATGGCTAGTATATCATTGCTCATCGTGTTTTTAATCATGCAGAAGCAATTCAGGCAGCCGAATATTAAGCCATTATCTGACGAAAAGAAAGAGCATTCTTCTCAAGGGGTGGCGGCCTTCTCATTTGCTAATGCGAGTCAGGACAATGTTTCAGACAGTGCACTTCTTGCATCCCAAATGCAAAATCAACATGAACCATCAGCCTCGGAAGGGAAACGTGCTTCGGTCCATGATAGATTAAGGATACCTGTTTCATATGATGATGAGCTGCTCGGAGAGGACGCAAAGAATGACACTAGCTAACTGTGGAACAAAAGGGTCCTTCATCACTTGGCATATTTTTTCTCCGGCATAGATGGAGGCCTATCCATGCATCTCTTTTCATCACCCTTTTTTGGATTGAGGCTACTACTTCCTCCTTTTTGACAACCCAGAGTTCAAAGATACAGCAATACAAAATTTGGAATCTTTCTTTGAAGTAGGTGTGGTGTCATTTGGGTTGAAAGTAGAGGTCTTTATTTACTTTTCATAATTTGTGTGTGTGTAGATTTTCGGGAAAAAAACCTTAATAGGATGTTATATATTCCAATTGTCTACGCTGGGAAATGTTGAGTGAGATTTTAAGATTTTGTTCGAAGCGCTGCTTAAGTCTCAATTAATTGGGGTTGATGTCTTGTAGACTGAGCCCACTCCCTGCTGATTTATTTATTTTTAAAGGGACTGAGTAGGCCTGTTTGAGATTAAAATGATGTCACTTGGTATTCAAAAGAAAAACTTATCACACTAGGTTGTTTGAATGTGGATTCTTTATCTTTGTTTCGTGCATAATGTATATTATATAATCAGATGTGCTTTTCAATCTCGGAACATCTAACTTTTATAACGCAATAGCAAGGCCATTGCGAGGCAACAAAGGCTCTTCTAGTAAGTATTAGTTGAACAAACATTATTAAATCAAGTTTCCACTCCTCATGGACATGACGTTGCGCTGTTTGTCTCATGCAGAAAGAGGCAAACCGCGGTGCAGTCATCCACCTTGGAAGAAGGGTACTTGTTTTTCCATTCAGCCGTGGCTGCTTCCACCACTGCTTTTGCTGCTGCCTCCTCACTATGTGCTGTCCACACAATTGAGACAACCTCATAGTTGCTTAGTACATCCCACACCTGGTTGATGAACCCACAAAGCAGAACAAAAGTCGTTTTAGTGAAACTCCACTTAATTGTAAATTGCTTCTGTAAAAATGATACTGGAATGCTTCTCTTAAGCAAACAAAACTTACCCCATCAGATGCGAGGACAATAAATTGGTCAGTGGATGTTAGGCGATGATATGAGATATCTGGGACGGCAATGATGCCGTGGTCTTTGAGCAGGAAATCTCCAAAAGCTCGAGACATGGCTAGACCTGGGGAGTCATCGTTGGGCAACCACACTCGCTGGATGTGTGGTTCTTCCTTTAGAGCAAATACTCGACCATTGCACCTCCTTATTCTATCTGCTTCAACTGCATCATTACGAAGAAATTAATTATTGTTCACTCACTAATTATTACGAAATGTGACAAAAACTAGTATTAGCAAGAGACTTTACGTGGCAGTCCAGGCTTCAAATCATTAGTCAATTGAATGGCTGAGATTTCACCATCACAGATTGTCCCCAAGATTGCCCTTGAGTCTCCCAAATTAGCTATTACAAGATCTTTACCCTGTTTATTACTATTGCAATATTGTTATTATACTTCAATTACGCAAAAGAAAAAGAATGACAAAAATGCAAGAATTATTCCTTGTTTACCTGTCTTAAGACAACTACAGCTGTAGTTCCACTGCCAAAGCAATCTAGATTCTCTTGTAGCTTCACTTCCTTGTCCATCACTCTGAAGGCACTAAGAATAGCTTCTTTCCATTTCTGGAAATTCTTGTTTGTTGCATAGTGATCATCCTCTGTGTTGACATGGTTTGGGATACCATAACCATTTGATATGGTATCAATCTTTGCAAGAGCATTCTTTTGGCTCAGTAAGAGGGAAGGCAAACGACCGTTCACTGTTTTGCTCACTATGTGACCATACCTTCCATGCCCATCAAAAACGCCACAAAATGCTCCATCTTCCATTCCATAACCCTTAGGAAGGAACAGAGGAAACAAAAAAAAAAAAGAAAAAGGAACAAATTCAGTAATTTTAGACACTTTCATAATCTTAGTTGCTGAAAGGATCTATAAACAAACAAACCTGGTATAGAGTGGCAGCATCTTGGTTGAGTCCTTTGCTACCCTGTTTAGAGTAAACAGAGCCAAGTCTATGAGTTCCATTTGCAACCTTATTTGCTTCAAATATTATTACATTCTCGTGAACTTCTTCAGCCGCCTCATGAATCTCTGAATATGCAACGGATATGCAAATACCCATTCCACCCGAGACAGTATTTATTCTTCTGCAATTTTTTATAGCCAAAGAATCAAAAAAAGTCTCTTCCTCGTGAATTTGAGGACCCCAAATATATAGCAATATTTTGATAATAAGAATATACAAGGATGGACAAGTGGCCCTTAGTGGGCTGAAAGCTTAAAAGTTAAAACATACACTTAATCCAATAATTGACCAATTTTTTATTGGTTAATTACTCATTGTCCCAACACTTGCTTTAAGGGACATGGATTGTGTATTCTTCTAATTCTAATTAAATTAATCAATAAAAGGGGTATGACTTGCTATGTTTAAAGCCATTCCACGAAATTGTAATCACATTGGACTACTTTTCCATGGTATATTGCAATCCAATAATTATATAAAATTGAATTAAAATCATGCAACAGCACAACTGATTTAGAATTTCTTAAAAAAATAAAGATTTTTTGTTCAATTTTTAATTTCTCTATATCTCTAGTGTGAAAGTCTAATTCTATCTATTTAATAAAAATAATAATAAAGATTAAGTAATGCAAGATTTATCCTACAGTGAACTATAATTATAGCTTATTATTTGTGGTATGAGTACCAATTCAAGAAAAGAACGATCCTGTTAGTACTTTGGTTTGGTCAAGTGGGGTTATGTTGTTATACTCAAACGATGGTTGATTTCCATGCCACCCCTACCCCACGCGAAAAATGGTAAAACATATAGAGGGATTATTTGCAACTGACCAACTTGATGAACTTATTTAATTGGTAAGGTGATTGAATCTACAGCTTATTAGTATGAATCAGAAGAATCCCTAAGCAGTTTGGACAAACTTAAGACAATATGCTCTGGGTCAATGTTAACAAAGAATATATAATCATTGGTAAAAAGAAAAGATATATTATTATATGATACGAAAGCCTCATTATTAGTTATGCATATGAAATAATTACACATAAGGGTGTACGCATGCACGAGGGAGACCCACCACTAGTACGTCATGCCGGTGGAACCCCCTAACCCTAACTGATACGGCTTCATTAATTTATCAACTGATCTTTACCGTATGAATCTAAATAATTTTCTATAAAAGGTTCAATAATTAGTGAGGTGATAAGGAGTTAAGGACTATCTATTTGAGTTGACTTATAATTTTCTTCTAATGCTCATAAAATTAAAAACTTCTAATGTATTTGGGGTGTGGACTTGTTCCAAAGTGTATAGACGTTGTTTATGTTGCCTCATTAGTTAGCAGACACATCTGAAAAAACTAAAAAAAGAAGAGCAAATGGGAAGTGCAGGACCATTCGTGGCTTATCCAATTTAATAACAGAAAGATCAATGTCAGAAATGAAATATAAAAACAAGTGGAATGTAGGTACACCTTAAAATACAAATATTAATCAATAAATTATCACTCGGTTCCTTCTTCAAGTGGAAAAACTTTAGGCTCACATGAAAGGGCACACTTCTCTTATCATACGACATGATATACCATAATTGAAATTTAAAACTCAAAAAGAATTAAATATGTCATCATTTGATTAATATATACTTTTTTTTTCAAACCATTAAAGTAATGTAACATACAAATAAAAACCAATGGAGTGAGAGCAACATACCATATTTATATGATTCATTACTGCTTACTGGTTATACTTTCACATGATCCCCATTTACACAATAACCGCTGTGAAGTAAATTTACTTGTTAAGTCGAATACTGCTGCATGGCAGAGGTTCAAAGTTTAAACTTCAGGTCTTAGAGGAACAAAATGATACCAAAGAAAGAGGATGGCCATGAGAGCTTAATTTTACACTAAGTACATAGACATATGATGCACGCGCAAACATTCATTAAAAGAGGATGATCATGCATCCTCTGCTTCAACAGCTCATGTTTGTGAAATGAAGCCCAATAACGCATAAAATTTGCATTCCCCGTAGTGAAAGAGATATTAGAAGTTTATGATTTCTGGAAAAGAGAGACACTCACATCTGCCAAATGTGAATGTACTAACAACTCGAAATAAAAGTACCCGTTAAATGCCAAACTGACAATCCATCAAATTTTCATGTAAACGTATGCATAATTTATAGAGAATTCCACAGGTCACACATGGGAAATATTAGTTATACACATCCCTCTTATGATATAAGAAGGCATACATAATAATTAAAAACTAAAGTGGCACGGGAAAACTAATTTCTCATTGGATAATTACAGGAGCACTATCTTCAATAACCATTGGCTCCACTTGAGGAGCCTTCTTTGTAAGAGACCTGGGTATGTCAACATGTTCTTGTAAACAACGCTGCCGAGGATGTGACAAGAGCACGCACATGAGACGGAAAAGGACACGTGCTAACCCTTGTCCGCTCTCAAAGATATAGCCCTCATATTCACTAACATGTTCAAGGGCATCCACAAGGGTATCATAAACCTCCTGGGGGCAGTTGTCAGGTCCAGGTTTGTCATGGAGGTACATCACATCCAAAGTGAACGACTTTTGGTTCACAGGCCACTGATGCTGTGGCCGCACAGATGATCTGCAGTATATAAGAATCTGGGAGAGTAGCGCAGCATGTTAAGATTGTAAAGTAGCACCAAAAAATGTCATGGAAACAACAAATCTTATGGACTTTGGACCTAGAGCACATGATAATCGATCAAAAGATTTTCTATCTTAACCAAGAAATATACTACTACAATCCATAAGCAGACACAAAATTGAGGTCAGTCAATTTTTACCACTCTGAGAATGCGATTCTGCATCCTTGACCTCTTAGCTTCATAAGCAGCAGCTCGGAACAAACTGGTAAGATCTGCTTGACTACTAGATGAAGTAACCGAAAGTCCTTGTACTGCAGCAATTGCTGACTCGATGTCATTGCTGAACTCCTTCCTCAGCTACAAATAATTAAAATATAAAAAGAAAAAACCATGTTACTACTAGAGAGATCAGAAAATAAAAAGTTCAGAAGAGCCCGAGTTTCATCAATTGAAGCCAGAAAGATTTCATTTAATCCTTGTATCCAATGCATAGATGGCATGTCAAACTTTGACAACCAGAAAAACTGAAGAGATATTCGTAGTCAGAAGGCATTTGTGTACAGATAACATATGAAACTAATATATGATATTGCATTCCTCAATACAATTACTTTGTCTGTTTTAACGACATAATTTCATAGAACATCCAGGTCAGTAAATAGGACCAACCAGGTTATTTTAATTACAAAAATGATTATCTTGGGTCATATTAACCACATCATGAACCATTGGATTTTCAAGGATGAAGCGGCCAACGTAGAGTAGAACAGCACTAAACGCAACATGCATTGAGGTCTCCAAGGAAACAAAAGCACTACAAGGAGTCGTATGAAAGAATAAAAGTTCGTTCTTCATCTTACCTAGTAGATTCAATTTTAATGAGTTACAAGCAACTTTAAGAACTTTATCATTAAATAAATTTGTAGACCATGAGACATCATTATTTTCTTTCCCCTCCTTCACCCTCTTTCGCAATCCATTCATTTTCCTTGAGGAGATAATCTCCTCCCTCTGTCTTGTTTTTCTGTTCATAAAATTTTGGGCTTTTTCATTTTCCATTAGGTATGTATGTTTAGTTCCCTGCTGTTTTGCATGCATATGTGAGTCTGTGTGATATAGGGGTGAAATACAATAAACAATATGTATAGCAGGGGGAGAAAGGAAACATTAACATAGCTTGGTTGAAGTTGTCTTCTGACTAATAACACTTAAAGTTCCTCATATAGATGGGCTGAAGCACATATTGATCTAGCGGTGGGTATACTTTATCATCCCAGGAATTATTCTTTTAGGTTCATAACTCGTGAATTTCTAGAAAGAAAGTACCTGCCTTAGCAACCTCGTGCTAACACACAGCATGCTTCAAAATTTCAAAAAAAAAAAAAGGGTATAAAATGGAACTTACCAGAGTGGCTAACACGAAGGGACGTTCAATTGAAAGATTGATACCACTCTTGACTTACTAATATCTAAATAATTTGGTTCCTCGCTATCTTTCAATCAGTATATGAGCACAACACACAGTTTGCAAAAGAAGAAAAATTGATGTTTCTAGCAAACAGTTTCCTCAATCCTCATGATCTCAGGAACCAAGGACAAGGCTTTGAATTATAATCCGTAAAAAAAAAAATCTAATTTATTTGGGGGAAAATCGAAATTACCCATGATGCGGACTTGTGGAGTATGGTGAAAGCAAAACGATGTTCAGGACTGATGGTGAGCTTGGCATTGACGAAAAGAATGATCGCTTGCTTAATGGCGTCTAATCTGGTGATTGGTTGGCCATTGTGGCCTGTAGCCTTCATCTCCACAAGGGATTCGGGGTCCACGTCTATACAGAAGAGTATATCTTCATTGCACTTCCTCTCTGCTTTCAGTACGTACCGGCTTGTCCCGCCGGAGCCTTCTCTCTCGGTCCCTTCCATCTCTCTTTTCCTTTCTCCTCTCCCTGATTCCTGGTCCTTCAGTGCAGTTTCCCTATAAAGCTCACCAACTCTCACTCAGGAAGCTAATGTAGAGACTAAACGATGCGTTTCTTCCCCACAAGGCACTATTTGTCTGCCGTTTTACTATGTCACCACTACAGGTTTAGTCGTTTAGGCTTCTTACTGAGTTACGGCCGTGGTAGAATACTAGAAGTCTTGCTTGCATAAATGGTAAAGGAATACGATGTGTCGTTTTAACCATATGTCAAATGAGCTGCGTTGCTAATGTCGTGGAGGAAAATATCTACGTTAGCTTGTTCGCTCTTCTGGCAGCTTGTACTTTATTTGCCTCTCAACGCTTAGCACTGAAAATTTTGCGAGTTCTGGGAAAAGATGGCGTGCTTACATGATCATAGTTGCGAAGACCACGATTGTTCCTCTGATTGGTCCCTCTACAAACACATAGACCTCTCTAAGGTCTGTTACCGTCAGTTTTGTTTGTCGGATTTTTTTTTTCCTCATTTGCTGTTTTTAATAAAACTTTCGTGACATATTTAATGGATTTTCTCTACGTTAACTAGATTTTATTAGTGAAGGAATTGTGCGTTATAAACTATATTGCTGAAATTCTTATGTTCTTTGTAGCCTTGAAACTTCAGTATGCACCCTGATTTAATTCTTAAACAATGATGCTTGCCCATTATAATTTATGCCTGAAGCTGGTATTTATGCTTAATCAATTTTGATTAAGATGTAGCATCGCAGGTAATTGACGAATTTTATGCGCAAGAAAGGGGATTTTTCCCAGTTAAAGATTTTATTCAGAAAACAGTAGAGTAATATAATTTCTATATTCATTTAACATTTATTCTTCTTGTGCTGTCTTCATTTGATAATATAAATTTCAAGCACCTTTAGATATATCTTTCGACATAAGGCATATCTTTTTACAAGGCCCAAGAACTAAGGTGGTTTGATTGCATATAGTCTAGCAGAATCCTTTGGAAAAATCCATTATATACAGTTTCAAACTTTGAGTATCTGAGTCATATATAACATCTTATAGTGCTTTGTTTTAAAGCCTGGGAGCTCCAATTTACTTGTCAATAACAATGATAAATGGAGCTGTAACTTCTGATTGCTTAGATACCAGTTCTAGAACATTTAGTTGACTTGTTTCAGTGGCATGCATCAACTTTTCTCCTCTGTAAATGTGGAAGAAGGACCTCAGTTAAAAGTATTCCTTTTAAATCTTTCTCAGGTATCTGCTTTAAATGAGGCAACTCCAGGGAGTGTTAAGTCAGTTTTTAAAGCTTGGGAACAGCGTCTTAATTATTCTGGGGTAATAGATTCAGCATATTTATTTAAGTTCACTTTTTGTGCATAAATGATCTTTTTTTCCGCTGTGCGCGCACATTCATGTGTTATTTTATTTGTTATTTGCATATTAGTCTCTGATTAATGAGGTATCTTCTTCGGGCCACTTTGCTGTGACAGGACCACTTGGAGAGCAATGAGGGGGATCCAGAGTTACTTGTTTTCATTCCGTAAGTTGCTATCTCTGCTGATTGCAGAAGCCATCTGCTTGACAAAGGGGAATCATAAGTTGAAATCTGCTAATACTATGCATTCATTGTCTATTTTTGTCTACTGCTCTTTTTTGATGCTATGCTATTGTAGATGTGCTGATTCAGGACATCTATCGTCCTCATTATCATAGGAATATAGTGGTTTGGAATTATCGAATCTAACATGTCTTACGGACCAATTTGTCAGTCATCTTTTTTTCTGTTGATAAATACCCTTTTTTGGTTGTCTCCAGAAGATTATGAAGTCTTTTCATTCCCCTAAGATCTCATAATTAAGAGGCTGTTTGTTATTGAGTAGCATTACTTGTTCAATTTTATCCTTTCTGAAGCCTAGTTGGTTTGTCAGGATATGTTTTTATAATCATACAGATATTAGCTGTGCTGGACATGTAAAACAATTCATTTTCATTTTAATCTTACCCTACTTTTATCTTTTAGTTGCTATTGCATTATGTTTCACGTCTACATCCTACTTATTATCATTTCCTTACCATATTCCAAACTTAATTATGGGGTAATATGGCATCAGACTCTCTGAAACAATGCTGTACCGAGGAAATTCTTATTGTCCATTGTGCAGTCATTTGATTTGGATATTCATGTATAATATTACTGCCTAGATGCATGAACTGCAAGAGTGACTATCTGTCATATCCTAAAATGTGAAATTGATTTTGTAAAAGTTTCAGTAACACATTTGCTTTTATGAGACAGTATATGTCTATATCATACCCACATATCTAAGATATTCAAATTTTGGCGCATAGCAAGGCCAGGATTGTGAAATGGACTATCAATAACCTCCCTTTTTATCATGAGTAATGCTAAGTTTTCTTTAAATTGGACAAAACTACATAATTTGATTCGTATTCCATAATACTTGAGTTAAAAAAACATACATTAGATACTCGATAGCATTTCTCGTTGTTCTGCTTATTTTATCACTGTAATCTCTGAATGTTGCATGAATTTGAGATCGACTTGCATCTAATGTAATCCTCTACCACATAAATTTTCTATCAACCTTGTGCAGTAGGAAAATAAGAAGAAAGTTATTTGTATATGTTTGTACCTGTGCTTGAATAAGTACGTCTATGGTTTATCTTCCTTTAATTATAAATCTTTCCGTTCTGGTAAAAGAGTAATGACAAGAGCTCAGCTGGACCATCTTCTATTTGCTCTGATCCTATAAGTGCTTACCTTCTTGTTTATCTGTCATTTCAAATGAAATAGATTTACTTCAGATGTCAAGATAAAGAGCATATCCATAGTTGGTGGAGCTGATGGAACGAGTCCTTCCAAGATGAGAGCGTAAGTCTTTATGGTGTGAAGCATTTTTATTATATTTGATTCACTTTGACAATTAGACTTAGACACTGAATTCCCGTAAAAATATTCTACTTTTTGTTCTGAGTAAAATAGCAACCCCCACAACTCTAGTTTTTGGTTCATATTATACCATTTGTATATAGATTTAATAACTCAGTTTGTGAATGGATATTATTGCTTTAGCATTTTATTGTTTTGATTAATATCTTTTGGAAATTTACCATCTTCAACTATCATAAAATTGTGATATATTTGTCATTCATCATCCTTTTTCCCCATCTTTTAAATCAGAAATCTAGATGCACTATTTTATCTAAATATTGTGTCATATGGCACATTCATTTTTAGATTACAACCTTTCCACCTTCTCTCCCATCCTTCCCCTCCTCCCTTCCACAATCTTTTCTATTCTATGTTGCATGTTCTTTTCCTCAATAATTGTATCCTTCACTGATTTCGGATTCAGAGATGGATATCAAATATGGGATACAGACATATATCAATAAATGACTGTATCAAGTAAACTCTCTTCTAAGGAATTTTGAATAAGTAAACCTTTTGTATTGGGTTTTTTTAACATGCCTGGTGGGTGGTGTGGCAAGGGTAGTAAGAAAAGACGAAGCTAATAGAAGATATTTATCAGCTTCCTTTCCTTTCCATCCTGCCCTTTCAGAACTGAGACCTTGTAACTCTCCTGCTACGTTAACCAAAAACTTGAAATAAGAAAGAAAAAAGTCCACTGAAATATAGAGAGGAACCTTCCGATTACTTTCAGAGAAAGGTAATGCTTTTTAGTTTTCAGACTGGCATGACCTTTTTCATCTTCTGATATGCTAATAATAGTCAACGCTGCCTCTAGATGATATATTTTGGAAAATTGTATTAATATAGATGATTAACTTACATGAACATTTCATTATTTTTTTATTTTCATTGTAATCTTTCTTTATACAAAAAGCTAAACACTTCAACTTCAATTAGGTTCATTAATCGAGATGGCATTGACTTTTCAGATGCTCAAAGCATGCAAGCAATTCAGGTATAGCCTCATCTAGGGTTGTCAAGGATTTAATTGACAAATTAAACCTTAACTTACGTTTACTTGCATTTTTATTTCTTTAAGGAGTGGGATTTGGTTGAGAATATGCAAGGAGTATTGGAATACCAGACAAGGTAATCATTGCCTGCTTCTCCTTTTTCTTGTAGCATCATATTGACCTTGATTATGAACATCTGAAACATTAGAAAAATTAAGCCAATCACACATGTATGCAGTACTTTTTCCATGTGGTAGAAATATGGCATATTCACATGTTATCACTAATTACAACCACTAGTTGTTCACGTCTTTTTAGTTTTCTTGTGTCACCAGAATCATGTCTTTATAATCTCTGAATCCTTCTTATTAGATATTCTAAATTCCAAAGCGTGGCAAATATTACATTGCACTTTCCTGATAATTTTGGTGGTGACACTACTAAAATACACTATATCGGCTTCAAAGGCGAAGCCACTCAGGTATGTAACAGTTAAATTTCAAGGTTTCAGGTTGTTTGTGGTCTGTAAGATTATTAATTTACTTGTTTAATGAACAGTTAAAAAGGGATGTTGTTGCCACAATTGTTTATGAGCTCATGCCAAATCCATCTGATCACAAGTAAGTATTTGAATTCATGACGTTGTTTTAATGTGGTTTTTCTAAGACCTGTTCATCTAATATTATATGCTTGTATTAAGAAGACTACCAATAAAGTTATTAGCAATTTAGATATGCTGGACTGATGCGGACTGCATGCTGACTGTCAGATGGTATTGTGATTATTGATAACTTTACCAGATAGATTATCTTTACCATCTTGAGGGTTGGTAGAATTTCATATATGAACTGACCTGGTTCTTTGTTTATTGAATTTCATTTTGGCTGGAGGTGGAGTAACTTGAAAAGTTCACACCTGATAACAGTTGCCTCATTCATGTGTATATCAATAAAGGCATATATTCACACTTTTTCTGGGTGTCATATAAGATTTGCATCTTTCTGTACATCGCTATGTTTCATGGGCTTCCATTTGTTTTGGTTGTTCTCTTTTCTAAACCTAATGTTTATTTGTAGGACTCGTGCTGATGGTGGCGGGGGTCTTTCACATGTCGAATGAAGGATACATTTCTCAATGCTATTTCTTACTGGATAACTGTCGCAAACCAACCCACCATCTTCCCACCTTAGAGGGAGGAGAGAAGAAAATAATTTTCTGTACTGAAATATGAGGTACTGAAGTTGAAGTCAATATGTAAAATCATATAGCTCAAATCCGACAAATTTCAAGACATAGACAATAATATCAACGTTGTTGTGATAATTTGAATTAAAAGCAGGTTTTGACAGAGTTTCCCGGCCCATATTTAAACGGTTAAGACCTGCCTTCCATCATGGAGACTGGAGAGGATTCAATCACTCGAAAGTTGAGAGGGAGGTTGAACTCGAACTTGAACATGATAATTTGGAATTACGTTTTCCTTGGGAGATGTTAACTCATTACACTCATTTTAATGTGAAAATTAGAAATGTTCCTAAATTTTTCATGCCCAAACAGAATTTCACTTCTGAAAACTTCCTTTCGGATTGCGACGGAGAAGTCAATTTTACCAGAAGTGTGTATTATTAACTATTTCTAGCATATGTTCTAGCAAAAGGGAAAAAATAAACTATTTCTAGTTATATGTCGCAGAAAGAAAACTAACTAATTTTCTAGCACAGGCATCTTCGTTTAGTTGCCGAACCCTCACTTGAAAGATGTTGAACAAAAAATATTTGAATCATCATGAACGATACCGAAGTGCTATCTCAATGCAAAATCATCGTTTCATTTGAGAAAATACTAAATGACACGAATTTAACAACCCAAATGTGTTTACAGAATTTATGTGCGGTGTCTTCCACCATTGACTGACTGAGTTTGTGGTTCCGATTAGCACAATTAATCTAACCATAAAAGAGAGTTCGTGAGTTGAGCACTCTTTTCTTTTCATTTTTTCTTATGCTCCATTGGGAGAATGTCGAAGTAGGCAAAAATGCCATAAAAAAGACTAGGATCAAATTTCTCTGGATCCAAAAAAGGATCTTCTGTGTATAATCCTGCATAATCTCAAATGTTATCAATTTTGGTACGTAGACCAAATGATATAATGCAAGCAAAAGTTCCTAGATTCATGGAGATATAGAACAACATATAAGTTATCATGCTTGCATATCCTCCATTTGAGTCTCCAATAATTACATATTCAATTTGACCTATGGATGAATACACAAGCATACATTTCATACTTGTTTGAGTAATAGCAATGAGATTCTCCAAAATCATGCTAAGAATAACTAGGATTTCTAGAAGAATATGTCATTCGTTTGATGAGAAATAAAAAGGAATATTGAAAATACGAATGGCTAAAGCATACGTTTCATACTTGCTTGAGTAATAGCAATGAGATTCTCCAAAATCATGCCAAGAATAACTAGGATTTCTAAAAGAAGATGTCATTCGTTTGATGAGAAATAAAAAGGAATATTGAAAATTCGAATGGCTGAAGCATACGTTTCATACTTGCTTGAGTAATAGCAATAATATTCTCCAAAATCATGCTAAGAATAACTAGGATTTTTAGAAGAAGATGCCATTCGTTTGATGAGAAATAAAAAGAAATATTGAAAATTCGAGTGGCTGAAGCTGAAGCAGAGATTGATGCAGTAGTCAATGGCTGAGGTTGTGTGACCCTTTTCAAAGGAGCCGAATCTGATTCAGGTGGCTTTAGAAAAGTTCCCCAAAGGCCAAGGCTAACCATTTAAACTCGTAAAATGGATTTTATTGAAAACTTCTATTTTTGTATTTGCATTGATTAGTGCTTAATTATACTACTAAAAACATAAGCGGCATCAAATTTAAATGAATGGTTATAACTATTTTGAAATTATATTATAATTGCCACCTTATCTTGAAGTGTACAAACTTATTTTTATTTATGTATTTTTATTACTATACTTATGAAAGATACACATTCGTATAACTTATCAAATCAATAATTTGACATTTTTAAGTGATGAGATGAAGATATGCAATTGAAAACATACATCTTGTAATAATAAATAAATATTATAATATAAAATAATTTTTTTAAAAAGTTTAGATCTTAAGTTTGAATTTTAAACTAGAAATTTTAAGTTTATTTATTTAATAACTAAAAACTAATTAAATTATAATATTATTGTCAATAATATTTCACTAAATAAAAGAATATTTAAAATAAAAATATTTTACTAAATAAAAAAAGATTTCAAATAACATTATTTTACTAAATAATTAGCAATAGCTTAAGATAAAGAAGACCTCTTACAAATATTTTTGTAAGATGTAGAATTCAAACATTTAAAGGCAAATACTTATCCCAATGCCCTAGCCAAGTTTAGAAGATCATTAGTGCAGGATACATTGTATTTTAATTAAGTGCTTGGCCTTATTTTTATTTGATTTATGTATGATTTTATCAGGCTTTTGTACTGTGGTCAAAACTTTAAACGCTCCTAACAATCAATTTAAAATAAAATTTCCCTTTTTATACCAAAAAAATCATCACAACAATAAATAATAAATAATTTGATATAAGAGCAGATATTGTAAATAAATTATTATTATAATAATCATTTATCATATTTGTAAGAGGGAGAGAAGCCCTAAAACAAAAGTATTCGTCTTTCTACGGTCACCGTCAACCGCCGCTCCTACGGTCTTCACACTCGCAAGAATAACTAAGAGCTGTCTAATTCTCCTCCCGAAACTCCCTAATTGACTAATTCAGAAATTCTCCTCTCTCGCTCTCGGACCTCCCCTTCTCGGCTTCTCCTCTCTTTCTCCTCCCTCAGACCCTTGCGCTGTCAGTCACACACAGCCGGCATCGGCAGCAGCTCAGTCCCTCTCGCACTCGCTGTCGGCCTCCCACCCTCACTCACGCACGCTGTTCTTTTCCCTTCTCAGTTCTCACTTGCTATCTCACTCTGCTTTTGGTCCTTATTGGCTTTCTTTAGGTGAGTCTAATCAACCTAATATTCTTTTGGTGAAGGAAGCATGAGCACATATTTGAGATTATGGGTTATGCCATTATAGTAACTGTTGCAAATGGAATTGATTTTATTTTGTTGTTCTATATGTAGTTCAGCTTCGGTCCTTGTTGAATGGGTATACTGGGCTTAATATTCGAGTTCAACTTTTTTCGAGTAGCATTTTGAAGTGCTTCTAGGATGTATTTAAGCAAACCATACTATTTAATCTTGCTTTATATTTTAGAAAACTTTATTGTTAGTTTTTTATTTTATAAGGAAAATAAGAAGGGCAGCAAGACTGAAATCTGCCTAAGCCATACATGACTACATGGTCTTTATTCACTTCGGTTAATCATTGTATACATTATCTTGGAAAACTAACTACAGAACTCTGAAGCAGAGAATTATAGACTAGGATGCAAGCTTGTAGTGGAGTCGCAATGATGGGTTCTTTGCAACAACCCATTTGGACTAAGGGGCCGAATTCTGCTACAAAAGGGTGGGGCAATAATGTATTTGTACCTCAAGTAAAGCTCTACAATGTGAAGCCGTGTAAAGCATCTTATGTTGAAGAAAGTTTGATCACTGGGAGACCATCAACTCTCTCAGTCCCTGTGCCTGAAATTGGAGGTAACTGTACTATTTGCTTGAAAAGATTCCATGTGTGACTGACTTATATTTATTTTTCAATTTTACACTTTTTAGTGTTAGTTAGTTGGAGGATACTACAGACCATCAAATATATTATCCTGAAGAAGAGAAACAAGTTTCCAATGCCAACATTAGTTGTATGTAGGACAAGTGTGATGCTGCCCAAGATAGAGACTTGTGGTTGTTGGTTTTGTATCTTCCATCAGATTACAACTGCAGTTTCTAAACTCCATGCAATTTGGTTGACTGGATAGATTTCTTTTCCCTTTTTTAGTGAGTATTTAATCTGCTAAATTCTTTATTTTTCTACATTCCTTGTAGAAGATACCTTTTTATCTGGCAAAGTGTTTTAATATAATGGTTGCAGTTGTAGTAACTAAGACATCTCTTGCCAAAGATATAAATTTTCATTTTCTTGACGGATTGCCTTTTGGCTTAGTTTTTAGCCTGTTGTTTAAGCCTATTCTGGGGTTAAGTACAAGTATGATAATTTGTCTTATGGTTGAGCTAATCTCCTTAAATATGATAGTAAAAGAAGCTTTGCAATTATTACATTCTTCTCTCTGGTTTACTGTTCAAAGTGCTTTGTTTGGTCCAATATTTTGATATCATTGTATACCAGTCTTAAACTCTTACTTCCCATGGGCCAAGGCTGATTTTTTTATCCACGGAATCCATGCAATCTTTTAAGTGATGGAAGTAGTTTTGTAGACTATGGCTTGAGTGATGCCGATCCTGAGGTGCGTGCAATTATAGACAAGGAAAAGGAACGACAATTCAAGAGCCTTGAGCTCATTGCCTCAGAAAATTTTACATCTAAAGCAGTTATGGAAGCAGTTGGTTCATGTCTCACAAATAAGTACTCGGAAGGGCTACCTGGTAAAAGGTAAATCTTTTCTTTTACCTTTTCTTTTCTAGAGAACATGAAAGTTTTACTGCATGTCTGCCGGCTTTTTCACTCCTATAATTTTATTAATTTGAGTCTTACTATACATGAAGGTACTACGGCGGCAATGAGATAATAGATGAGCTTGAAATACTATGTCAGCAAAGGGCATTAGCTGCATTTCACTTAGATGGAACAAAGTGGGGTGTAAATGTTCAACCATTATCTGGTTCTCCAGCTAATTTTGCAGTTTACACTGCAATTCTTAATCCACATGATCGGATAATGGTAAACTATTTTCACTCGATTTTAGCTTTTGTGAGATAATGATCCTATTTATGTGCTTGTGCGGATGTATGATGGTAATTTACAGGGTCTGGACTTGCCTCATGGGGGACATTTGTCTCACGGATTCATGACTCCTAAAAGACGTGTATCAGCCACATCAATTTATTTTGAGTCTATGCCTTATCGACTTGATGAATCGACAGGTGCTCTCATCTTGTTATTAAATTTGGATGTTTTCTAATCTTTGTGATGATTGATTGATTTTACCTTACTTTGGAATCCCAAACAGGTCTTATTGATTATAATATGCTTGAGAAAACAGCTAACCTCTTCCGGCCAAAACTTATAATTGCTGGTGCGAGTGCTTATCCTCGAGACATTGACTATCCTCGCATGAGGAAAGTAAGTCCTGTGCTTATGCATTTTCTGGAATTATATCTTGTTCATGATTTAGTATCTATTAAGATGATACCTGGTTTTCCTTTATCTTGAAATAAGATAATTACATCCTATTGCATGGGTAGATTGCAGATGAAGTAGGTGCTTTTCTTATGATGGATATGGCTCACATCAGTGGACTTGTTGCTGCTTCTGTGCTTGCTGATCCCTTTGAGTTCTGTGATATTGTGACAACCACAACCCACAAGGTTTAACTTGGGATGTTTTTCATGTTGTGTAGCTTTGTATTTTTTTGGGTCTAAACAGAAAGAGAAAAGGAAGATTTGTTTTAATGTAACAACATAATTTGTTGGCTTTAACACGTCCATGAACTGACAATTGGATATCTTCCTCCAGTCTTTGAGAGGTCCAAGAGGTGGTATGATATTCTTCAAGAAAGACCCCGTGCTTGGAGTTGATCTAGAGTCTGCCATTAACAATGCTGTTTTTCCAGGTCTACAGGTAATTTAGAAACACCTTCTGCTCAAGTGTTTTTGTAATATTCTGGTTGGGAAGATAAGATGGTTAGGATCTTATTTGCCTCTGAAGTTAGATGCATTTATCTTTTCCACCCTCCTAGTTTGTTATTGTATTATAATGCAGAATTACCTTTATGCAGGGTGGTCCTCATAACCACACCATTGGAGGACTATCAACTTGCCTCAAGCTTGCCCAATCCCCAGAATTTAAAGGTTACCAAAACCAGGTAATTCATTTTTCCTATTACATAACTAGTCAGAATTTGGTCCAGACCATGTCTTAATGACACTCTTGTATAATACTATTCTGCAGGTGGTCTCTAACTGTAAAGCTCTTGCCAGTAGATTAATCGAACATGGGTACAAATTGGTTTCTGGTGGAAGTGATAATCACCTGGTTCTTGTCGATCTGAGGCCATCTGTAAGGCTCTTTTGTTGAGTTTTGGAATAAAAGTCTGTGTTTTCTCTTTTCTTGTCTGAGCTTTTTTGTGCTGATAATATATTACTTTGCAATCTTTTTTGAAATAACATAAGAATAGCAAGGTTTTCATTTTCTTACAATAATTTGCAGTTGAATACATTTATTTTGTGACATGCTGTCCTGGATGGTGGCACTCCTTCCTTTTACTCTGCTATATTTGATATTAATCAGCATACCTTTCATTCAGGGCATTGATGGTGCTCGTGTGGAGAAAATTCTTGACATGGCTTCCATAACTCTTAATAAAAATTCAGTGCCTGGTGAGGCTCATGCTACTTATATATACCATTTTCTTTGTCATGTTGCTTATTCTCAGTGATCTTTGTTTCCCCCAGTTCTACTAATGCATGTTCATTTCTAAAGGTGATAAGAGCGCCCTAGTGCCAGGAGGCATCCGCATTGGAACACCTGCAATGACAACTAGAGGATTTAAAGAGAAAGAATTTGTATTAACTGCAGACTTGATTCATGAGGGTGTGGAAATAGCACTTGAAGCCAAAGGTCAGGCCCCAGGATCAAAGCTCCAAGAGTTTCTGAAGTTTGTGTCATCTCCTGAATTTCCTTTGAGAGATCAGGTTTCTCACTTGCGTAACAGAGTTGAAGGTTTTACTACTAAATATCCAATTCCGGGATTCTAAGTGGTACAAGCGTTTTACTACTAGATATACAATTCCTGGATTCTAGGTGATACGGCTGCTTAATGAGCGCTGATAACTTGCAAACTGTCTTGAGAAATTTTGGGATAAAAATTAAATAATTTGCATGCTTTTAATTAGCTACCTTATGGTCAAGAATAGGATAAAATGTATTATTCGGTTCCAAATATGTATTTTTTTTGTATCACTGCTTGATTTGACAGAAACACAGAAAACGCTATTAGGTAGTGGATGCTAACGATTAGGTGAATCTTTAGTGTGCTTCATTTTCGTTAACCCGGAAAGAAATACTCATGTTGTCCTTTGAGATTAAGGCACGATTCAAGCACTTTTTATTTTATTGAAATATTTTATTATTGTTTTATCTTTTTTTATGGGTTCAATTGACTCAATAATAAGGACAAAAAATTTATTTTGGTCTCCCAGGCGCTATCAATTTAGTTCCTAAGTGCAAAGGCTTCTGAATATAGTTCTTTACTTTCTTGTTTGGCTTCAATGTCATCCTTCTATTTAAGTGCCGTTAATTGATGAGTCGGACTGCTAAGTATTACATGTATCCGTCAAATGGCAACATGGTGAGAATTGTTGGCCATTTCACTACACTTACATATTAAAACGGTGCCGTTATACAAAGTTTCCAGAAGGCTCCTCTGTACACAACAGCGAAGCTTCCAGCATCAATCTTGTTCTCGAGAGAGAATTGTTGGTTGCTGCTACAAGCTCAACCAAGGTGAACTCTGCTCTATCTAGGTGCTTTGTCTAAACGGCAATGGGTTTCATTAACGGCGATGAAGACAAACTGGAGAAGAACAGCGGATGGCAAGAGGAGCAAGAAGAAAATACAGAGAAGGAGCAAGAAGAAAACAGAGAGAAGGTGTGGAGGTGGCAAGAGATCTCCATGAAGAGAAAAAGAGATCAAGAAGAAAGGGTGCAGCGACTTGCGGGTATTCCATCCACATGTGAATACAATAGTGAAACATAGAGAAATAGAGTGAGAAAGCTGCGTCCATATGTGAATACAATAGTGTAAAAGACATACGAGTAATTGCTTATGATTATCCAAAAATAAAACCTGAATCTAAAACTTGCTCATATAGCTTCAATTCTTTTCAATTAAATATTGAAGTTCTTGCATTCTTTAGAAAAGAAACGATGCAGAAATACTGACTAAACTTGAGTATGTGTGGTGGTGAAGGAAGAAAATGGTTAAGAAGAAAGTATCTGGGTTATGCTGTTGTCTTATAACCTTCCTCCAAAACTACAAAAAACGAAAAAAAAAAAAACATGCAAGGGGAATAAGAATAGGACTTTTGTAATTCCCTGTTTCACTTTTATTTTAATTGATAATTCTTCAAGGGACAAAAATAAAGTTTTAGTCCATTGAACGTGTCAAAATAAGTCACCCGGAAGGTTAACACTATTATAATCTTAAAATTGAAGGTTGGATAAACCTGTTACCTTGTTTATATTTACCTCTACTTAGGCATATATACTTTTATCTAAATTTTGATTTTAGAATCTTTAGATATAGTCATATAGAATCTCTTTCAATTGAAGCCTGAGATTAACACTTAATTTAACAAAACATTTTATATTATCTCAAATAGTTAATATCAGTAATAACAATGATAAACATTATAAGAGGCATGCAAAGTTCTATTAGCCATATTCTTAAACACTTGGCAGAGGTTATTGCCGCTATTTCCGTCCTCAATAGCATAGGGATTAGCCTCGGATAAGTAGAATCTGCAAAGAACAACTTTAGAAACAATACCAAGAAGCGCACACACAAACACGAAAAATAACGTTTGACAATCAGAATACAACTAATCTTTTGTATTGGCTCGTCCAATTTTTTAATTTTAAAAACCTTCATATCACCATAGATGTGATTGATGAAGCTACTTTGGTAGAAATAAATGGAATTACTATGAAATTGAAGAATTTATATTAAAAAAAAAAGCCAAACGAATAGCGAATACAGTAAGAGGAGATTTTCAATAAAAGAAAATGAAAAAAAATGTCCGGTAGTAAAGGAAGATGATAATAAATTTAGCTGCTTTAAATTTGAAGACGACCATGAATAAGGTCTCTTCAATCGTGAATCAGTAGCTCTATTTTGGCACCATGCAAAAGGTAGCTTGTTTGGAGATAAATAAACAAACACCCGTGTCTGACTTCAGTGCCGAATTAAAGCAAGCAAACAAACAAACAAACACATAAAATTGGGATTTCAATTTCTACCAGAAATTGTGTCTTGAAGCAACCCAAGGGGCTTCAAGGATCTTCATCTGGTATTTCATATTGGCTCCAAGCGGCAGTCAGATGGCCATTCATCTATAGACCCCTGCTGTTGACTCGATTATGGAGCCTTCATTTAACCAATTCACTTTCTTTCCTCAACAATTACAGAAAAATTTACAGAAACCTAAACCGTAAATCCAACATTGCTGCAATCATCTCCGTATTTACCATCAAAACCCAAATCGACTCAATTGAAACAGAAATAAACTTAAAACAAAAAGAAAACTCGACAGTGGAAGACGAACGCATACATAAACTGGTTAAGAGGCCGACGCTCCGCAACCAAAACAACTCTCTAAGATTCCCATTGTGGCGCTTTAAATAGTTGTGTTAAAACCCTAACCACACGGAAATTACCAAAGTACCATTAACTAATAAACTAGAAAAAAAAATTTCTAAAGGAATTAGGGCTTTCTTTCCTTTCTTTTCTGTGGATGGAAATTTGGGCTTGAGGCCCATGGGTACAAACTAGAACCAAGTGTAGCATATGGCCCAAAAAAATAAAATGTAGCCATGTTTAATGGCGTAGTCTCGTGACTTGTGAACCATTCATTTACTGTCTACAAATTTATACCGTAATATAGTAGAATCTAAATTTAATTAAAATGGTTTTCAGTAAAATTTGTATACAGCTGTACAGAAACACAACAAAAAGAAAAAAGAACACTGGCGCTCAACAACATAAGCCACTTTTGCGCCTGTGCCCATTTGAACCAAGTTTACGTGGACTCTACGTCGCTCTAAATACTAGTAGAGGTGAAGATGAAAAAGAAAAAAAAAACAATAAAAAACACAACGCACCCTCAAGGAAAAGAAGACATTGCCACTGCAGTGGCTTCTAGTGTTCAAAAAAGTAAAAGCGCCGTCATTTACTTCGGTCCGGCTTGAGAGGCGTAATTAATGATTCGTCTAAGACAATAAAGTATCCATACGACAAAGTACTCATCTAGGTTAATCTTCAAGAATTGGATTTTTAAGAAAGAATTAATAATCAAAAGTCAATTTTAAAAAACCTAGCCTTGGTTGCTTTTCTCAAAATCATAATTTACAAGGTACTGATAAAAGTTGACTCCAGACCTCAGACTTAATAGTCAGCGGCAGGGCCACGAGTAAAAATGCAGAGGTCAAGGGAACTAGAATATGCAAAATCCAGCATAAACGAGTACAAAATGTGAATTCCTACTTACCCGTACAAATTACTTAAGTAAGACCTCAGACACCAATGCTGCCATCTAAACACTGAAAACCTAGGTAAATGATACTGTTACAATAGAAACAAATATAAAACCACCAAATTCGAAGATTCAAAATCAACACACCGCGCATTATCAATCAACATCAACTCTGAGGTGACGCCTTAGCAACACCACCCTGTTGTCCAGTCTGTGCAGGTGTTCCATCATAGGTTCCACGAGTACTCCCACCTGTGCTACCATCATTAGAATATACCGGAGGCTGGGTGTAACCAGCAGCATAACTGCTGCTATATGGTGGTGGTGCTTGACCATAACCAGGCTGAGCTCCTGCAGGAGCACCATATGGTGGTGCTTGACCATAACCTGGCTGCACTGCAGAACCAAAACCAGATGGTGGTGCCCTTTGAGAACCGGATTCTGGTTGAGCATACCCAGAAGGCGGGGGTTGGGAAGCAGCATATCCAGGTTGCAGAGGGCCAGATTGACCATAGCTCCCTGCTGTGCTAGGTGATTGCGTGGACTGTCCATAAACAGGGGGATTACCACTCGGCTTTTGGGAATGAGGGGGCCCATAACCAGGCCCATAACCGGACTGTGCTTGTGGTTGATTGCCATAAGCTGCTTGCGAAGTAGGAGGTATCCCATAACCTGATTGAGCAGTTCCTTGAGATGGATAGTTAGCAGGGTTTGGGCTAGGCTGCTGGTTAGTACCATAACCTTGCTGGGCTACTGAAGAAGGTTGGACAGGGGGAGGAGCTTGAGCTGAATCCCCCTGAGATCCATAGTTGGAAGTGTGGCCCTCTTGTGCTGGGTTGCCCACACTACCATAGCCGGGGGCTGAGCTATAGCCTTGCTGCTGATCATATGCCGGTGGCTGACCATACCCTGATTGAGGTGGTGCATGATACCCACCATAGCTGTCCTGAGCGTAACCTTGACCATGTTGGTTATAACCAGAAGATGGTTGCTGACTGTAATTATAAGCAGTCCCATCAGCCGGAGGTGCTGGACCACCAGGATTTTGCTGTGGTTGACTATAGTAATCATAACTACTACCCTGAGCAGACTGCTGGGAAGGAGGTATAGTAGACTGGTCCCAATTGGTAGAATATCCACCAGATTGCTGAGGATAGCCTGGATATGGTGGCTGAGGCATGTTATACTGAGGTGATGGACCAGAGTAGGTTCCAGGCTGCACATAGTTATAACCAGGTTGTTGCATAGGAGGACCAGGGGGAACCCAGCTAGATTGTGGTCGTGCTTGATAACCTTGCTGAGGATAACCACCAGCCATTGCTGGATTTCTAAGACGATTCTGCAGAAAAAAAAATGTGACCAAAGATAAAACAAGTGAACCTACCCAATATGCCATGACATAAAAGTACATAGCATAACAGATGCACATACAAATAGACAAATAATACTAACCGCCCAAAAATAAACATATAAAGAGCACATATTCAGTTTATATTTGTCTAATGCAGGATTAACTTATTCCATACAGCATTAGAGAGGGGTATAAAAGCCTACATACCGTACTGGTTCGTGAAATAACTGAGTTACTCCAGCAGAAGCACACCCTCTCCCTATTCGAAATGAATGGGTACAAAAAGACCATAGAAACAGACAAACATACAATCTTTATTGCCTCAAAAGGGCAATCCACCATATAATATCTCAAAATATGGAGTAAAAAATTCAAATTAATGCATTATAAATTATTGATAGGAATCCAACAAACTTAGTAATCACCAGATATCAACCACAATGCTGATATAATCTATGATATACACTACAAAAGAGAAAGAGGAGCAGCCATGAATCCAAAATTTAAGCACCTAACAAGTAACTTTTATTTACTCAAGTATATCTTTAAGCAAATTGTCCATTCAACATTCCCCACAAGCCCTACCTAAAAGGTCAATCTCAATGGATAACTCTTTCTGGAAGATTACCATTATCAAATAGAAGCATTTATAACCAAAAGAACACACTGAATAGACAAGGGAATCCATACAAGGAAAAAGTATACACAAGACTGAAGAACTTCAACAAAGATTATAATTATGATAAAGATAATTCAAGAAAATAATCTAGGAGGATGAAAAAAGCACCATGATGGTAAGGAGGCAAAGTGAAGCGGCACACTATACCAAGGCACCACATAAGGATGCCATGCATGAAAAATAGAATCCATTGGACTTGGTAAAGCATATATCAGCAACACTACCGACAAAAAAAAAAAAAAAAAANAAAAAAAAAAAAAAAAAAATACAAGCAATCTTAAACAATATATCATAATTGTTAGTTAATACGACTAGAAGGTTGAAATCAGGAAAGAAATAATGGGATAAAGCAAAATGTTGACTGTGAGCTCAACAATGACAATTTAAGTTAATAAGCCAAAGGAAAGTCCAGGATAAGACATAAGGAGGAAAGGAGTTTTCGATTATGTATAGTTTGAAGTTTGAACAATGATGATTAAATATCCAGTCCAATGACACTATACAGATAGGAGACTCACCGCCCTCGATAATAAATATCAAAAATTGAGATTTAGAACCATACCAGGGCATGCTGAGGGTACACCAACAAAGGGATTCCATGTTGGTGTCACCAATGGTCCAACACACACTAACCCTACAATAGTCCCAATAACAAGATCAGTCATAGGATACACAAATACAATATTCCATGGTTGAACAGGCTATAATCCCAATATGTATTCACTTGGACCAAAATACATTGGCAGAATTAAGGGAGCCTTCATCCCAACAACCACCTCACCAAAGCACATTGCCAAGAGCAAAACTTAACCACAGCTTACAATCAGTCCTAGCAAGAGGCCAGTATATCAGACAACAAAAATAATCCACCCATTTCTCAAATAAATATGCCCATCAGGCCATCATCCTCCTCAAATTGATTTAAGCATATACGAAAGAAAAACTAACTACAGATATATATATATATTTTCTCATAGAAAATTAAATATTATATATACAAGTCATGAAGCTAGATAGTCAAAAGAGCTGCAAGTTCAAGACCATACAGAACTTAGACTGCATTGATACACCAAATAATACTAGCAGAGCATATCACCATCACATGCAGGTCTTTATTGAACTAGCTACAGCAGCAAATTTCAACAGAAAGGAGACCTATCTCACAAAGGTAACTATTGCATTGGCTCAGCTACTCTCAGGTTTCCACTGGACAAACTAATGCAGCTAAACTGTGGATATTATACATAGAAGCAACCTACTGGATTTTACCACTTCAGTATATCTTCTAACTAAGCATATATATCAATACAACAGCCTTAAAAGCGTCCAGCATAGTAATAAAGATGGAGCCAAGAAACAAAAAATGGGCAGAAAACTTCATATTCTTCTACTTCTGACATGAAGATAGTGATAGAAACACAACATAGATGTCTCATGGATTAAAGACCACAAGAGACACCAATATTTTAACTGTGAAGACAGCACCGCTTCCTCACAACTAAATTTTAAAATTAAATGACAGACATTTGTAATACCAGACACTGATACATACAGAACAGAAAATAAGATAACAACAGAGCCATAATATGACACCATATCATTAGCAACAATTAACTAAGTGAAGAAACAAATATATAATCCAAATAACGGAAAATTATACCATACTTCACCAAAGTGAACATGAATCACTTTTATCCCTGCAATAAAGATATAGAACCAATACTCACTGAAAAAAGGAATAAAACCTATGCTTAAGGAACATAATTAGTGGGAGAATCCAGCAAAAGCACTGAACAAAACCCACTCTAATAGGACTAGATAACATTTAAGTAAAATGGCACAAAGCATGGGACTGGGTTTCAGAGAGTCACAATTTAAATACAATCCATCTTGCAACCAAAAGGACACAGTTTAAATCAAATCAAACAAAAAGCATCTAGTTTTAATCAAACTCAACCATCCTAAAGCATGATTAAACATAGACACATAGGAAATACTGAAATGCACTAAAAAATCCATCATTCTGAACTAAACTAGACTTGGCGTACAAGGCAGGCAACATGCTAACCAAGGTCAAATCCACAAAATAATGTTGTTCGCCAAAAATACCTCGCTTATGACTTGATTAACCAACTGTTTTGCAGACTCAATTTGTTCACTCGTCCCATCAATTTGCAATGTTCTTTCTATGGACGTGTCGCCTGGAGGAAGATGCAAAGGTATCACCTGGAAAAAGTAGTGAATACATAAACCACAAAATTATAATGCATAGGAAATGAAAATCCAGCAGTTACCATTACAAAACTTTATAATAGTAGTAACCACAAATCTAAAATAAATATCACATGACAACTAATGGAGACTAGGATTTAGCTTTTATTAACTGAAACAACAAACGCAACGATATGCTAAATATGGCTAAAAAGAAAAACCTGAATTCTTGCTCCAGATTGTGCTTGCATATGCTTTATTGTTTCTCCTCCTTTACCAATTACAAGGCCAACCTGTACATGCACATGACAAACCATTAAAAACCCAAACAGGTGAAAAATCCATGATGAAGGTAAACCACACACATGAAACATTTTTCTAACGCATAAATCAATAAATCTTAGCATACCTTATTATTTGGAATTTGCATCACAAATTGCTCAGACCCAGCTTGACCAGTCAGACGTCTAGAAACTATGGCAGAACCTCCAGTTTCAGCCTGGTAGCAGCACAACTCAAGTTAGTGCTAAGTTACTAGCGCCCAATTTCACTTACCTAGTTTGAGCGATATTCTTAGCAAATACTTCATATTATAATTACAAATTCACCAACAAGGTGCCCTTCCTATGTGAAATATAAGTCAGTGGGCAGTTACTCTAAAGGCGCAGAAGTAACCTTCAGATCAACCAGAAATTTACACACAAATTGATAATAAAGAGATGAAAATAAACAGATAAGCACATGCCAAAGCAACTAAGTTTCCACAATGAAATCTACAGTAATGGCTATTGTCTTTGATTTAATTTGCAGAAAAAGGACTAATAGTACGTTACAAGACCAAAAATAAAATGAAGCTGCAAAGCATTACCTCATTAAGTACTTCTTTAATCAAACGCTCAGAAGTAACCTTCAGATCAATCAGAAATTTACACAAATTGATAATAAAGAGATGAAAATGAACAGATATGCACATGCCAAAGCAACGAATTTTCCCCAATGAAATCTACAGTAATGGCTATTGTCTTTGATTTAATTTTCAGAAAAAGGACTAGTAGCACATTACAAGACCAAAAATAAAGTGAAGCTGCACAGCATTACCTCATTAAGTACTTCTTTAATCAAACGCTCAGCCGTGGCAATTTGATCAGGAGTACCCATAAGCTCTACCATCCTAGTTGGAGAATTGGGGTCTGCGTCCACATCACGGGTAACTTGGATCTTCGCCCCAGACTGTATTTGAAGATATTTGATCGTCTCCCCACCTTTACCAATAATCACACCGACCCTGCCATTAGGGATATCTATCTTTTTGCTCGTACCCTGATAAGCATACGATACGGGAGCAGCTGAAGGAGCTGAGAATGGCGGCTTCGTATCTGTGTTCAACAGCCATTAGCGGTATATTATTATTACTAATGAGCCAGGCACTTCATGGACACGTAAGTTTGCTCGATAGAGATTATCAACAAATCAAAGAAACACGACTGAAACAAGCAAATCCAAGAAACCAAAAACCCTAACCTTAAATTCCCATAAAAGATGGAGTTCAGACCAAAACCAGCAGCAGAAAAGGAAGAATATAGAAGAAACACAAATGAACCGACTAGGGGAGCAGAAGTAAAACCCTTACCAATGGAATCGAACCCAGTAGCACCATTCTCAACCTTTGTTCGCTTGGTATCCAACCCACCACCACCTCCACCACCATAATTGTTTAAGAGGCGAGCAGCGACCTCCTGAGCACGCTGCTTGGCAAGCTCAATCCCACTTGCCGGAGGAGGCACGTTATTGTAGGAAGGAGGCGGCGCGTGGGCACTGTCGGGAGATGGAGACGCAATAGGCGCCGAGAAGCCGGTGGGCCTTTGAGAAGCCGGCGATGGCTCCTCATACTTGCGCTTGTGGGGCGTGGTATCTGTGCCTGATGAATACTGTGCTTCGTCGGCCATTATATTCTTTCGTAGAGCAAGAGAAGAGAAGAAACCCTAGAGACTCAGATTAGGTGGGGGAGCAGTGGTGACTAGTCTTTTTTATATATAGTGGTGGTTGGAGAGATATTTGGCTTGCCGCAAGGGAAAAATCGTCTACAATTTTCGTAAAGCAACCAAAATAATAATAATAATAATAATTACCTTCCCTCTCTATTTTAGTATTTTACTGGTACTGGTATTTATTAGTTATTCCCAATAGAAGTGCGAGATTTTTGTACACAATGAAAATTGTATGATTTTTCTTACGTCAGAACTATTTGTTGTAATTTTATCTATATCGTACTTTTTAAGGAGATAAACTTTCAAAAAAAATGTCTCTAACACGTGAAGACTGGTGCCAAGAAGCCCATGCTAATAATAATATTTGGCTACTAGACCAACAATAAAAATATGAACATGTGTAAAATACATTGTTAATAATTAAAAACTATATTTTGAAAACTAAATTTCTTCTGGTATAAGCATTACCTCCATTTATATTGAGTGCATTTTTATTTTTATCATCAGAGAGTGTGACAGTCTTATTCGTTAAAAAAAAATTGAAATATAGTAGATAAGTCACGTGTGTTTAAAATATTGAGTAAAGGCTCGCGACCAAAATTATTAATCTTATGAATATTCTCTAAAATTCTGCATATCTTATTCATGAAAATTGGTACAACTGAAGTTGCTTGAAAAATGGGGGGAAAAAAAGGAAGTCAATTATCATATGAATAAATAAAAATATTTGTTTTAAGTAACAAATTGATAAAATAAAATTAATAAAGAATAAGTAAAACGTCAAAATTCAAAAGCAATTTATGACCAAACCATGGCGTCATTTGTACCTCTTTATTTCTTTTGAAAAATGATATATTCATAAATTTTATACGAACAATTATACCACATTCTAATATAACAAAATCCAAATATGATAAGAAGAAAACTTTGAAATCAGTTAAGATTCAGACAATTTAGTTTCTAAATATTATATTATAATCATTACGCTTTCTTGTCTTTGTTTTACTTTTCCCTCCTCAAGAGAAAGAGGCGATTGTTGTAGAAAATTTATTCTAAACCCAATGATATGGAACAAGCAACTTTTGAGTCAAACATGAGTTCTCTTATTTACTCCCAGGTTAATCAACATACAAAAGAAGCTTTAACAAATAAGTATGCAGATTCATGAGTAGACGCAAGTCCAACAGGAATAAACCTTAGTGGGACCTTAATCCCCAAAGTAAGTGCACAGAATGTCACATAACAAAAGAACATCCTGGGATGTGATATGGTAATATGTCAACACAATCTCCCCCCTTATAAGGCTCATAGAAAGGCAAACTAGTGAGTATTGCTTATTTAACATGAGGTGTAGGCTTAGCTGCAAAGAAATAAAACTCCATTGGCCTCACTTTGTCCACCAAAGGAGGAAGTCTTTGCGCCTATTAATCTTCTTCTGCAGCTGGAGGAGTCCATATAGTAAAGCCTCAGCAGTTGGAGGACAGCCAGGGACATATATGTCAACAGGAACAATCCTGTCGCATCCTCGAACAACAGAGTAGGAGTAGTGGTAGTATCCTCCTCCATTAGCACAACTTCCCATAGAGATAACCCACCTCGGCTCAGGCATTTGGTCATAAACCCTGCAAGAATTTTTCAACATCTACATGAAAACTATAAATAACGAACTTAGTTCGGTTATATGCAAGACAGCAAATGAAGAAAGTTCCCCTCGGTCAAAATTGACATTGAAAACATGGAAATTCGTAAGGGGGGGATAAAAAAGAGATATCACATAAAAATTAATGTTTCAGCTCCAGTTGAAATATCTAACACCGAGAAGACGAAGTGCCAGCATTAAGATAGATGTTCAAGGTTGTTAAGAGTAATTTAGACCCTAAAATATTAAAAAGTTGCATGCTTGCATTTACTTAGAGTCTTATAAGTTTATCAGCAGGCTCAGCAACGCTTAGGAACAAACCTCAAGAATAATAGAAGAAATGCAAGCAACATAGAGTCATATTTTTAGAATGACAACCATAAGAGCCTCTTTCTAACACCATATCATTCAATGAAACTGGTTCCTGCACCAGCATCCGAGCACAGCAAAAACACTCTCATACTGGCAGAATAGGCCATAAGTGAACCAACCAAGATTGAACATCAAAACAACCAAGACTATAAACACAATGACTTGATTGAGTATAGAAGACTTTTAGGGGCTTTTTCCCCCAAAATATAATTTCTTAGAAAATCCTTCACTAAACGGAAGTATAGAGAAACAACTGACACTCACCTTTCTTGTATACCAGGCATGTTTTAGGACCATTCCTTGAATAACTACTTAACAAAAACACATGAAAGTAATGAAAACATTTTACATCACATTGGATAATTATCAGTTATCTCTCATTTAAAATCCTCTTCCACATATACAAGACTAGTCTTAGGTTCATTCAGGAGAGACAACAGGAAGCAAATTAAAATCCAAGGAATTAAGACAAGCACATTTCATTCTTCCACCTCTTCCAAAGAAAGGCTGATTTCCAGTTAGTCCAATATCACATTTTAGCAACATACATCAGTCACAGAGCAAACCAAATGAACCCAAAATGTCCAAATAAAGTCAGTTATGTCCTATTGTGAAATATGATTATAATCTACAATCAACTTTGCTCTCTAGCAAACTGCATAAATCAACCCATTGTACAGGGAGATATTTCACAGATAATGAGTACACCTGTTTGACCTACATAATTCGGCATTATGCTTGCATTAGCACAGACATTACCATGCCAATAAAAGCAAACAGGTCAAACAAAAGGGTATTTGAAACGAATCTAATCTAAACATATATTATCGAATCCCTATAGCCTAGTCCTTGAACTCTCATAAATCAGATGAATGTCAAGTTCTAAGAAAAATACAAAGAACCCATCTCACCGCAAAAAAAAATACGTCCGAGGTAAAAACCTAACCCTAAATAAGGCCAGTGAAATTCACCGATCCGAACAGAACCCTACAGACCTAAAGTGAGAATCAAGAAAGAACAAAAACCAGTTGAAATTTGCTATCAAACTTGAAAGATTACAAATTCACGATCCAATTCCCGCTCTTTCTCTCAGTAAGCAAACAGAACCATATGAATGGAAAATACCCATTAAATTGAAATAAAGAAAATGAAGACAAGGCAGAAATGTACTTGCGAAGGGCAGGGGCCATCTTATTGGTGAGAGTGCCAGCAACAATCATGCAATCAGACTGGCGGGGGCTGGGTCTGAAAATGATGCCGAAGCGGTCGAGATCATAACGGGCGGCTCCGGTGTGCATCATTTCGACTGCGCAGCAGGCAAGGCCAAAGGTCATCGGCCAAATGGAACCACGCCGAGCCCAGTTCATGAGATCATCAACCTTGGAGATCACGTACTCCGCCGCCTTGGGAAGACCAGCTGGAGAGGAAGTCGATGGTGGCGATGGCCGAGCATATGGCGTCGGTGTGGCACTGCCGGAGGCCGCGCTGGATGACAGAGAGGGAAGGGTGGTGTGAAGGGAAACTATCCGTTGAGGCGACACCAGTTGTGGGAGGCGCGAGGACGCTCGGCTGAGGAGAGCCATGGCGGAAAGAGGGGAAGGGAACTGCGCAACTTTGGATTTGCTCCTCTCTCTGTTAATAACTCAATATAAAAAGCAACTCTTTCTTTTCATCGACAAACGGTTTAAGCTGCAAATTCGGTTTTCACTTCACTTTCAAGAAAATTGTAAAAATAGAAAAACAAATGAAAACAAGCTACCATTTGTGTTTTTCCGTCGTCCATTTTTCCCCCTAAATTATTTGCACACCATGTCTTTTTCCCCTTCTTTATACTTCTTGTTATTCTATATTCTCTTAGATATCTGTACTAATAACTGATAACTTTTTGAAAAAGTAAATTATGATGGATTTTTTTTGTTATAAAAAATTATCAACTCTTTTTTTAAAAAAAAAAAGATTATCAATTGAAATAGCATGTGTATACATATATATATACATTGTTTTACTTGCATTACCACTCCACTTTTGTATCTTAGCTTTTTCTTTCTTTTAATTGTTTTTCACTCTTGCAAATGCTAAATCCAACAGCATAGCTCTACGCTTCAGCCAAATAATGCATACAAAAATTCACACGTCACAAATTCAGAAAGAGGATTGGGAATTTTTTTTTCCTCTGCCGGGGGATTAAGAGGGATAATATCTGGTACAAAGGGCAGTAACTACAAAATCACAAGCTTTACGACTTTTGACTTCAGATAATACAAGGTTGATGCCCCTGGAATCAGTGAGAATTGATTCGTTACAAAAGCTCTCCTCCCTTCCTCTAATTCAAACGGCGCCATTCAGCAGCCTCAATTGCAATAGAGCATATATTACATTTTCTTTGACCCAAAACACAAAAATTGTGGTTCCATATGAAAAATGAAATAATTAGCAATGCCTGTCTGAAAGAAGGCCAGTCACTTCCCTCAGAATCCAAATCAGAACATTAGAGTCTTGACGTCAGATTTTGTAAGGTATCAGTGGGTCATAATCTCAGCTTCAGAAATGAGTGTAGATTCCACATCATCTGCCATGGGAGAAGGGAGAGCTGCCAGCCTCCATCACATGCAAGGTTACGAGTCTCTTATAGCAAAATTATATAAATTTCCAAGAGGCTTCTACGCATAATACATGTAAAGGCTATTCGAAGCAGCACAGGCAATTGAGTTCTCCGTCGGATGCCATGCTAGATGAAGCAACTTTGTAGTGAAATCGAAGGTATTCCCATTTGTGTCAACTCCAGAATTATCTGTTCCTTTTATAGTCATTGTGAAGGAGGTAAATATTAGGGGGTCTAGATAACAAGAAAATTAGAGATGCTATTAAGATAAACATTTTATCAAAGTAGATACTAAAAAGTGAAAGTTTTCTAGGGTACTACATCTATAATATATAAATTGATGTTGTCCTAGCTGGAAACAAGAAAGGTTCTCATAAACTTAATATTCACCAAATTCATTACATTATACATCACATTTGAAAATCCTTCTCAATGCAATTATTAGGTATGTTTAGATGAAAAAACAACTAATCAACATATGCCTTACGAAATGATTATTCCACACAAGTGATTTAGTACTTGAACAGTGCTGTAAAGGCATACACAAGTCAGTACTGCAACCAAATTATGACAATTTCACATGAGATTTGCGTACTAATGCAGGAAGCCTGTATAAAGACATACCTCGCCTGAGAACACGAGGAAGGGTGCCTAGAGTTCTAGAAGGCCTCGATGGAGCTTGAACTTGTTTCCTGAAAGTACATCAAACAGTTGAGCTACATCACATAAAGACAAAAAGGTCCACGAGAATTCTATTAACAGCTAGCAAAATACAGATCAATTTGCAACAGAACTTTGTTGAACTGATGAAAACACAGGGCAGTCGTTATAATTATATACACCTTTCATAGCATCAAGATTAGATAATACCTCATTGGGTTCTTGGTGGCTTCAAGTGTTGTTGCTTCTGTGCTGCCTTCAGAACAACCAAACACTCGGAAGAGATTGCTGAAATCATATAAAAGAACAGTTATCTCAGTTAAAACAGTCATCTTAGGTTATTGATTATGGCATAAAGGATTGAGTAACTATAAACCCGACCTGTATGAACCTGTTGCCACTCGGAGTCCATCTCCACTAAGACAGCACTCAAATTTATCGAAGATGGAGTCATTCTCATACAAATCACAAAGCTGATAAAGGTGAAAAAAACAAGTGAATTGCATAACATGGCATAGTAAATGCTTCAGATGCAACTTATCGTATTTAAAACCACCAGTAAAGAAAAATAAGTCACCTTTGGTCTTAAATATTCATGAACCTGGAAAGTAGAAACAGGACCAGAATCCATATTTATGTCCCACAGCTGAAGAGAGAGAGAGAAATGTAAGAGAAGAGAACTTCAATTCTCATTGGAGTGGACATCCCACTATAACTGTCCCAAAGTAATACACGGAGCCAACACCAACTCCAAGAAATATAAGCAGTATCCATTTTTCATGAATACAAACAATGAATTCCTGTTTAAGCAACTCAAAATTTATTGATCATAAAGTCAATTCCTATTCAAGTAAATTAACTGATTCAGTGATAGTGCTAAAATTGCAAAACATCCTTACTCATGTTTCGATTACAAGATAATGTTTTTATGGGTTATAATGATGAACATTTTCATAATCAAATCATAATTCAGATTCCAAAAAATTAATTCATTCAATCAAAACAAATAGAATAACCAAGGCATTCTTCCGTGAAATTGCCATGTTCCTACTATATGACTTCTGCACACAACAATCTAGATGATACTATCTTTTAGACAAGCAGTATATTAACTATTTCTAGATGCTAATTGAGTGTTTGCATATAATTAATAAAGCACAACAGATTTAGACCAAAAAATGGCTTTATAGAAACAAAATTCAGCTAAGAATGAACATATCCACATGATAAGAAGCAAGGCTTATTCAGTGTTGATTGCTTACACTTTCTTTCCTACCAACACACTTGATTAACTTGTAGACATGTACACCTGAATTACTAGAGAAAACTAAATCAATGCAAAGGTGGTCAATAAATCAACCTTAAGATTCATATAGTCACGACTAAGTATATGTCTTCCATCCTTGGAAAACTTGATATCTGAAATTGAGGCAATTATTTCAGTGAAAAAAGATCTTGCACCAGGTGCCTCTTGTTCCTCAAATCTGCAACAATAAAAAGTAGTAAACTTAAAACATGCACCCCTATATGTGCACACATGTATGTATCACATAAAGTAGACTTAAAAGAGGCAGAGAATTTACAATTTGCTATGAGTATCACATAAAGCTGACTGACGCATATCAGCAAGACGGATAGAGCCTTTAGAGCTACTGTATGCTAGCATGTTACAATGAGTAGGATGAAATTCTGCTGAAGTGATCACCTCTGTACATATTAAATCAAATCAAAATCAGAATAAAAGTAATAATAATAACAATAGAAATATAAACACATCTACAGAGTTGAAAGACAATACCAAAAATTTAAGTACAGAATCAACTCTATTGCATAACTAGCCATAGTAATCATCCAAAATGATATATTGATAACTGTGAATAGATTAGCTTCTTCCTCACCAACCTGACCCAATATTAAAGTGCATAGATAATAACAAAAGCAGATATATTTGTTCATTGGTAAAGTGTAGATAGGAAACAAAGCAGAAAAAACAGATAGAATGCTCTTCACTTTCTGAAGAAATCTTTTACAAGTAGAACAAGTTTCTAAGCTAAAAATTAAAACAACAAACAATGAAACCCATTTGAACATGATATGGCAATTCAGAAAGCTTGAGTTCTACCAGTTAGATCCTCCATGTTTGCAGGCTTTACGTCAACGATATTATAACTTTGATTGCTAATTTCTAAGTTCCAAAGATTTATTCGGAGATCATCGGCTGATATGAAAGTTTCACCGTCACTACAAAACAAAGGAAAAAAAGGAGAGGGGGCGGGGAGGGGGGGTGACAGATAAGTGACTATTATTAACATGAAAAAGAAAACTGTGCATTCAAGAGATAAATGTAATAAGAAACATTAAAACAAATACATAGAAAGACTTCAAACTAACTTAAGCACAGCTGGAAAACCGCATGCTTACAAAACTTTCCCCCATGTCACATGAAGTAGACCAGAAGAGACTTAAAATATGAATGCAGTAAGCAAAAGCAGAAGAAATACAATAAAAATGCGATCTAGAAGATAACCTGTTATTTGAGATAGAATTGATATGATAGTCATGGGCATGAGCATAAATTCTTCGACATCTAGCAACAGGGCTTGTCTCATGACTGGTCACCTGATTTTTCAACATAAAAATCATCAAAAGATGTCAGTTAAACACCATACAGATTTCAGACTGATAGCATTCGCACATTTTATATTGTCTAACAGAAATGCTCAATTAGATTCAAAAATAACATAATGCCACAAATAAGTAAAATGTATAAATTTTCAAATCATGATAACCATGGTAAGTTTTGTGACTTCTAAACAGAAACTTCAATCTGAATTCTAAAATAATATCATGCTCAAATCAGTCTTGGAACAAGTACTACCACAACAGGCAAACGTAAGGACTGAACTCCCCCACATGGAATTGAAGAATCACTGAAGGGTATCATATTACATCCTCCATTAGCCATATAGGGCTTGGAACTGTTTGTTGTGCTTGAACCAACAACTGGACCATTTCTCAGAGCATGAGAAGGAGCCGCATTAATGTGGCAAACTTTCTTCACCTTCTTCTCTTGAACCTGTTTCATAAAGGACACAGTGAGAAAATGATCACCAAAATATCAAATTTCCCCTTGATAATGTTTGGGTAGAGAACTTCTATCATATTATGGGACTTTAACAAACTTTCTTTCCCCTTTGGAATGCAGTTCTGCAAGGTCATCCAGATCAAACATCTTTTCCATATACTATCTGACACCAAAATGTTCTCATACATTATAGACAAATAAAATAACTTTATCATATCTTGTGTTTGTTAAATAGCAGGATTGGGATAAATATCTAACTGGATTCTTAACCCATTGGTAAGCTCATATTTCAATTTCCCCAAAAAGGTGTGGTTCAACCAGTTAATAGTTAGGAAATCAAACAGAACTATAATTCTAAAGGTCTACCAAAGGGATGCCCAGTAATCCGAATTGCTCACACACCAGAAAAGAACAATATTTTTTTTCATTTCAGAATAGTCATGACATAAAAAAAAATACATACACATATATATATATATAATCCTATGTAAATGACTACCTCAGAAACAGCTTCCTAAATTTTAAAGTTGGCAATATTATAGAATCCAGCAAATATATAGCACATCATATCTCAAGAATACAATGATAAAGCAAAAATTCAAAGTAGTCTTTATTAGTTAGAAACACGTAGAGGCAGATAAAATATGGAAGAGCAATTCATAGAGAAAATTGTAATTTAAAAATTTAACAATTTGAAAAGCATCCTGGGCTACCTTCCAAAATTTAATGGTTTTGTCATTAGTAGAGAGAAGAAAGAGCGCCCCGTTAGCTGTCTGGCACCATCTGATTTTGTTGATTTTCTCCTCAATTTCCAAACTCTTAAGATAGTCAAACTGAATGTCCCACAAAAAAAAAAGATAGTCAAATTGAATTCAGAAACATAAATAGTTTGCAGCAGTAATTGAGATCAAGAAGAAGATACACAAAAAGCATCAATCAGTTAACCAAACAAAAAGGATACCTCAGGTTCATGGCTCTGAAACTCAGTTTTGTAACGAAACTCAGGATGTCGATTGTTCGAATAATCCATCCTCTCTAAATCTTTCCGGAGACCACCATGCTATTTTTACATAATATGGATAATGAAATTATAACACTAATACATTACCAAAAAAATGACGAGAAAACTTCAGGGGGAAAAGAAAAAATGTATAACTGGAAGCAGTCAGCAGACTTACATCCCTTGTATCTGTTCTTTCAAATAAAACAACACGACCACCACGATCTCCAGTAGCAAGGTGGTCCCCAGTTCTATCAAACTCAATTGCAGATATAATATCAACTGCAAACACACAGAGGAGGTTAACAATGCAGTGATGTACACAGAAACGCAGAACATGAAGCACATATAGACTCCCAAATTGTACTGCTAGAGTTATCAACTGATGTTTTGGCAGAAGTCATGAATACAACCCCAGCATGCATCAAAACTGTTTTCAACTTGCACACCTCGAACTTGATGGCAGGCCACAACTTCTACTAACACCATGTAATGGGACAATCATCAATAATAAAGCGTAATATTCATGATGCAATTTATGTATGTGAAAAATATATTTCCTGGTACAGACTAAACAATTGATAAATTCAACATATTTAGAGAACATCAAATACTGGGTACATTTGTTATCTGAATATCTTCCTTTGATCATCAATCATCATTCTAGTAAAGTCATCAATTCATCTTAAAAAATCAATCATCTACTCACTATTACTTCTTTTTCATTTATTTTTCCTGGTAAATCTTTTTTTTTTTTTCCTTTCATTTTTTCCTCTTAAATATGGTACCAAACATAGTGAAAAATGGACCAAGTTTGCAGGTAGAAGTTTGTGGCAACCAGATGAACAATAACAATGATATTACAATTTCTACCCACTTCTTCCATTTGAGAATGTCACAGTGTCTGTTTTCGATTTTGGGAAGTATACTATTGGCACAATAATATCACAGTTGACATATTTCGAAGTCCAGTTCGCCTGAATTATTAGTATATATAAGTGAATGTAAACCCATTTGAAAAACATCTAATAGAGCCATCAGAGTCTTTTTCCAGCCATGGTCCCCAGAAGAGCAAGTACCACACCTCGCAGTTGTGAATATATTATCACAGTCATGGTTGTAGACGAGCAGTCCAATCCACAAGAAGATAACCTATATCAAAGTCCTAGGAAGAAGCGATCACCCTATCCTAGAGAAAATACCCTTTCTGACGGAAAAGAAGAAAACATAGAAAGAGATGGATATACACACGCAGCAAGGATTAGGCCAACTGTTTCAGTAGGTAACTGGAAAACCAATTTCAGCTCCAAAAACTCTCCTGGCAGTCGCACAATAATTAGAGTAACTCTTATCAACCAGAAGGCCACAGTTATACTGTTTCATGCCACAACTAAGCTGAAAATTATTCTAGTATATATATAATCAAATTTCATTCTCCTGTTAGAGTGGCATATTACTACAATTCACTGAAACGATTAAGCTCGATGTTGCAGCCAAAACAAATATGGGTAGCAAATAATGATATATAACATCAATTCCCAATAAAAGAAAGAGCATACCCTCCTGAACTTCTTCACCAGCCGTCCTTTCGCCGAACACTTGGGAGAATTTCCACTCAAGCGACTGTGGCACCTCCACCGCCTTTGAGGCCTGGAGTCCCACTCCGTCGACACCACCACTTCCATTCATTTCTTTTTCTTTTTTCTCAATTTGCAGACCAATTTGACAATGAAATCAGTCAGAAAAGAAGAACCGACCCAATGCGAGAACCAGTCGATCCGAGACTGAACCAGTTCACATGAATCTGACGGATTTGAGTACAATATATTCAGCGGATTAAACGTTGCCTTCCTTCTTCATCGTCCATTTGAAACACAAGTACAATCTTCAACGGCGATGGAGAAAACAGTCCAATTCCTTTGCCTGAAACCTGAAACTTGTCCAACATAAGTAATATCGACGAGATTCAATCTCCCTTCTGTCTCTCTGGGACGAGAAACAGTAGATTTCCCCGCACTCTCTCTCTCTCCTCTTTTTCCCTTTTTTTTTTTCCTTCTTTTCTTCCTCTTTCCTGAGATTAATGAAAATGACGGATAAAGAAATACGTCGTATCTCTGCCCTTGTTTTACACTTTACAGTGTACTCATTTGTCAATTAGAATATTGTTTATTCCCAGCCAAAAAAAAAGTATTAGTTTACTATTTTTTTGTTTATTATAATTTATTATATAATTTTTAGTAGAATAAAAGGCAAAAGTTATCAAATGGGTTAAGTGGGAACTAGCAAGCAACAATTTGCAAGGATTCTTTTCCTTTAACTTTATCTTTTAGAATCTAAACAAAAAAAAATTGAAAAAAACTTTTTTTTTTGTACAATAAACAAACTTTATCTATTACTACAACTTACAAATGATTTTTGTTTTATTATAAAGCTAGTCGAGGTCTACATGAGGAAAGGGACGTGTATTGTTTTGCAATCCCTTTGTTTTTTTTTTTTTTTTNTTTTTTGTTCTCATCTTCTCTGCTTTTATTCATCCGATTCCGATATATGGTTGGGTTGAAGATTGGTGTAGATCACACTTCTTTATTCTGTTTACATTTGTTAATCAAAACGAATACTCAGTCGGAAACAAAATCCCATTTTTTCTTGTTTTGGTGTAGGAATCCGAAAAGATAAAGTTAAAAGAGAGGTAATGGTTTTTAAACTTTCTTCGTGACTTAAGAGTTAAGAGGTATATATATTAGGAGATATATATATTTGTCTTAATTCAAGGATTACTAAGAGTCAAACTAAAGTTTTTTTTTTTATGCACATCAAACTTATTAATTGAGTTTATTTTCGTTGGCATGATTTTTTAAACTAACAAAATGTTATCTTCTCTCTTCTTTTAATCTCAAAAATGTGTTTTCTTCTAGTGAATAAATTAAGGACAAAACTTAGGTAAAGTTTTATAGGTGTTGGTGGTGTTGTTCCTCAATTAAAACATAACATGTGTATTATTTTATACATGTCAGCATCACCTCAACATCACCTATTATTTAACGCTGTTATCCATTTCTTCTTCACCTTCTCCATATCTCTTTCACGTTGTAATCACCACCGCATCTCTCTTCCAAATCCTCTTGAACCCAGGAGGTGGTCCTTGCAGAATTCACCTGTGGCCACGTTGAGCTCCTCGTACGAGAATCTGTATCGCCAATACTCCAGCTCATACTCCTCAATTTCATCTTCTTCGTCTTTCAATTTTTTGTGTCGCCACCACAAGAAATATCCAGATGCACAAATTACCACAAAAACAAAACAAGCAATTACAATCCCAGCAATTGCCCCATCTGAAAGTGACTTAGACGATGATTCCGACTAAAAAACTGGCAAATTTGTTGTATTTATGTCTCTCGCAATTCCTATATTGCTCAAGCTCCAAGCCAGAACTCTCTATGCCTCAACCTAATCAGTCTTCGATGTCGAAAACCCAACATACATATCGACAAACACATAGTTAGCTATAATTGCATTTCTGTACGTAAGAGTATGCCTTGTAGGGTGAGACACACCGATTGGCGCAACTGTAACATTAATCTCCAAATTTGTGCCATTGAATTTGATCCAAGCTCAGACATTTTGACCATTGCGCATGCGAACAGACACGAAACCACCACTAGAATTATAGTAACTAGTGGCTTGTGTTCAATGGCAACTGGGTTTTCTTCTACATTATCCCTGTTTACTGAGAATTGAAAGAAAGATTCAAAAAAATGAAAACTAGCATATTACTAAGTGCGGGACTTTTTTGAGACATGCGATGGTGATTACAACGTGAAAGAGATATGGAAGTGAAGAAGAAAGGGATAACGGCGTTAGATAATAGGTGATGTTGAGGTAGCGCTGATGTGTATAAAATAATACACATGTTATATTTTAATTGAGGAACAACACCACCAGCACCTATAAAACTTTACATAAGTTTTTTCTATAAATTAACTCATGTTAACAAAAAATAAATGATAATTTTTTTTAAGAAAAAATAGTAATTATTATTAGTATGTCACTTGTATGATGAACAAAATATTAATATATTCATGAAAACTCTTTAGTAGAGTTTTGCTATATAGCCTAGATAAATATGACCTAGTAAGTTGTTAAGAACACTTGGGTGTTTCACTCGTAGGCCCCATCATTGGAATCGAGTAAAAGTGAGATTGAGTGAAAATATATTGTGTTGTGTAGCTTTTCATAAAAAAATATATATATAAACACATTAAAAGTTAGGGTAAAACATTTTAATAATGTATTTTGTGGAACTTATTTTACAAATTGAGTACTTTTAAAAGTATTTATATTAATACCATTATTTTGAATATTTTAATATTATTACAATTTGAAAAAAAAAAAATAGATGCAAAAGTGGCTTGTATAAGTGGTTAGATAACATCATAACCAATAAGCGTATAGATCAGCTAGTAAGAGGTTGTTCTAGCTTAACCAATGGTCTCGGGTTCGAGCCATTGAGAATGCAGTTACGTCTGTTGGGAGAGCTTTACCGCCCTTATGGTCCTTCTCGGCTCGAAACCAGATTAGTTGGGCGAAGCCCGGACACCGGTGGGTAACCAAAAATAGATAACATCATATGTATGCTAAATGGCACTTCATGGCATATCGCGTTACTCAATTAATGTCGCAATTTATCATATGTTGACAATGCTTTTTGTAGGTGCACGAGAGCTCGTGACGAAGGCTATTAGGGGGTTGTGGCACCAGTGGCTTGATGCCATATGACATCACTAACCTGGTGACACAATATGACATATTGCGGAATTTATATGTTTGACTATCTTTTTCCAATTTGATTAAAATATTCAAATGTGTAGTATTAGTGAAAATTGTTTTGAAACATTATATTATGGAATTTTTTTTCAAATTGCATTTGTTAAGTTAAAAATCCTAAAACTTATTTTTTTTTTGGTTTAGCACGTTTTTTTTATGTCCTTCTTACATTTTATAAATAATTNTTATGTGTTATGTCACATATTTAGTGATTTAATTTTTAATTTTTTTTTACAATAACACTAAATTCAATTTATGAGTCTAAAAAAAATGCTCTTATAAGAGTGATGAGTAGCACTAAGAAGAATAACTTAGCAGCCACCTTTGTTAAATCATTAACACATACAGTATTACTTCGGATGCAAAGATCAAGGCCACCAAAACTTTTTCTTCATATTATAAATATAAGATTAAGACAATTACTACGATACTCCACAATAAGAAGAAAAGACAATTACTAAGATTATCTTATTGTCATCACATTATAATATTATGTTTTACCAAAAAAATTACTAAGATAAAATTATAGTTAAGGTCACTTTATGCAAGGCTCATTTTACGTAAGAATATTTTCTGTGGGCCTGATTAAATTTTCTAAAATTTTTTAACAGCTTAACTTTCCTTTTTACTAACTGTTATTTTATTATTTATTGCAAAGAGTAGTCAGTGGGAAAAAAGGTTTTCTAGTAGTTATTATAGGTAAGGGTAATTTTGAAAAATAAAATACGGTTTCAGAGAAAAATAAAATTCCAAATGAGCCCCATCACCCATAAAAAGCAATTTTGATTATCATTTTTATAAATAATTTTTCTAGGGAACTTTTATGAATAATTATAATAATGTTTAATAAACTGAGTGAAGAAGTTAATATGATAGGAAATAATTTTATGAATGTAATACATTTTTTTTAATAAACAATTAATATAATTATTTATAATAAAATATATTTTTATTTAAATGTTTGGTTTTTTAATATGATCTTCAAGTGGTTGAAATGCAGTTGTGTAATTGTACCTGAAGCATGTATAATACAGGGCAGTTTGACTAAAATATTATATTTTTATAATTTTTTTTACATATTTATTATACTTTTAAACTTATTTATATTAATATTATATTTTAAAAAAAATCAAAAACTAAAAAAAAAATTGGAGCAGTGGGCCCCACCAGCGTGTCCCCATTGAACATGCCGTGGCCCACATGACGTGTCTCATTTCAAAAACGTATAATGGGGCTTAATTTGAGAAACATATTATGATTTGATCCTTTAACACCAAAAGACTAACCAACTGGCTAGAAAACAGATTCGTCATAAACAAAATAATAAATGAATCATATTTGCAGGTCACTGCTTCACAGGTGTGTCCAAAAGAAGGGATAAAAAAGTGGGACATGCAACATGGGCTACTGTGTGTCTGGTGGAGACACGTCGGTTGGCCCACAACGTGTCTGGTGGGGCCCACTGCTCTAAATTTTTTTTTTTAGTTTTTAATTTTTTAAAAAGTGTAATATTAAGATAAATAAATTTAAAAGTATAATAAATATATAACAAAATTATAAAAATATAATATTTGAGTCAAAGTGCCATAATACTTAGCATTAGTCTTTTTTTTTTAATACTAATATAGAGCATTAGCCATTAGATGAAATGGTGAGATGTGTCATATTATTGAGGTCTTTAGTTTTATTATCTAAATTTTTCTGCATTTTGTTTGTTTGAGATGACCATGCGAAGTAATGTTTTATACTATATGAGGCTGTAAATCAAAAGATATAAAATTAAAAAATTAAAGATTAAAATGAAACTTAAAGAAAATTATTGAAGCTAAAAAGTCTAAAATAGAACTTCAGTATTTAAAAATATTTATTGTTAATATCTGTATATATTTATGATACGATATATATATATATATTTTTTTAAAAAAGGGTCCGAATTCAAAAAGTTGTCCGTTACCAAAATGCCCCATATTCCCTCCCGCTGTTGTGCTCCATACATCACCCACAAACCTAGGGTTTCACAGTTTCTTAACTGCTGAATTTAAATTTCCGCCATAGCTTCCTTTCTCTTTAGAACTCAAAGGTCACAGAGCTACGAATACATAGAAGAATTGTCGTTGAAGAAAGGCCTTCGAATTCTCTGAAATTAACACACCTCTCGCTTTTGCCCCTTACTGTTCGACTTTGGTAAAACGAACGAAACTCCATTGGAACCCGCCCAAAATCCGAATATGCATCACGCCCCACCTTACCAGTCCATGCTCAAAGAATCGATCGACCATTTCTTAGCTGAATACCGTAATGGCGTCACTGATTTCAGCGATTTTAGTTCCATCTTTTCTCGGTTGCTGCAGAACGTACCCGACCCATCGCTGCAATTCGTCTGGTTTTATGCAGCCCTTGCATTCCATACGAACAAATTAGCGGTGCAGAGAGAACCTTCGAGAAGAGCATCAACAGCTAAAGATTTATTCCAATTGCTTGTCTCTTGTTCGGATTATTGCGGTTCGTTGAAAAGAATCGGTATTCTCGCTCCCGTCGTTTATGAGTTGTATCGTTTGGCGCTCCAGGAGAAACACTTGAAGTGTGAAGTCGAGAGCTTATTAGAAGGACTTATTAGTTATTGTAGCATTGTTTGTGGCAAGGAGCTTCGTGGTGAAAATAATGGCTTGACGAGTTTGGACCCAAGTTTTCTGGATGTGATACCTGTGTGGATGGTTGATCAATCTGGGACTGGAGATTACTTTAAAGGATTTTTTCCCATTGCCAGCGACCAGTTTCGGAAGGGAATCGAAATGGGATGTGAAATTGGTTTTTTAGCCGGAATTGTTATGTGTGAGGCTCTCTTGTTGAAAATGTGTTTGGAGTTCGAGCCAGGGATTGCGAAAGCGGAGCAGGAGAAAAAGTTGTGCAATTCGGCAATTCAGATCATTACCGGGTTTCGGAATTCTTACTTTTTGGGTAAGAACTTTTTCTACGTATTGAAAACTTGAACTGTATGTTAAGAGTTTTATAGTTTATGTTGTATAGTCATGCTCTTTCAGTCCTTTAGAACGTAGGATTTTGGGGTTTTTAGGAAGCTGAACGTTGATGGGATGCACTTTTGTTTGTTTATTTATATTGGTAGTTCAAATTTCAATACTCAACCAGTCAGGGTACTTTTGATATTGTCCAAGTTATTCAGCCACAGTTGTCTAATATCCGTACTTGGTCCAATTTAATATGATCATGACTATATATGAGCTTTTGTTGAGTTTCGTAATTCAATCCCTGCTTTAACCCTAATTGTTTTCTTTTTAGCTTGACATTGGTTGAACCACTGCTGTGCTCCCTGGGGTGACCCCATTCTAGTTTTCATGTTTGTACTTCCTGATTTCTCATTGGTGCACATCAGATACCCTTTTCAGGATGATGCTGGAGCCAGTTTTGCCTGTGATCCCCCTACTGGTTAGTATGATGTCTTATTTGCTTTAATTTTTACTTGACATACTTATTAAGGGCTTTTAGATTTACTAAAGCACCTTCTCCAGAAGGTGATGTGTGGGTCTTGAAGTTTAAGGAACGATAACTAAAAATAGTATCAAGCTCTCCAAGAGAATGGAGATGACTTTTGTGCCTTCACACCCAAGGCATATGTAAGGTGCCACTCTCCTCTATAGAGACTAGCTTGTGATAGGATTGAAAGGGATATCTCACATAAAGTTCAAATCAGTTAGGCGTCAAGTTACATTCTTCATATGACAATTGAGGCAAGTCCTGGAGTTAAAGTTTTGACGAGATTGGGAACTTATTATTATTTGTAAAACTTACTTGTATTGAACCTTTTCTGTAGGGTGATATAGTTCATCAATTGTTAATGAACGGTTCTTTAGTTGCGATTTTCAGTAAGTTTTCCTTGAAAATGATTAGCTATTCATAGTAGTCATTTGCCATAACCTTTGTGAACACTCAGAGAGGCCAATAGTGAGCAACCTTCTTCTCCTGGTAATTTCAACTTCCTAGTCTTATGGAATGGTTATTCCCTTTCCCTTAAAGAAGTTAACGACATGTTTTTTGGTTGCTAAGTTTTATCATCAATATCATTCAACTAACAACTTGTTTTTCTACAGGGTTCTGAAAATGAAGTTCTTTTAAAAGAAGTCCTGTACAGTGCTGTGATGCTAGTAGAGTATTCGTTCATCAACCCTCAGACAGGGGTTCCACTATATGCAAAAAACTTGAAGGATTTGGCTGTTATATGGTTGTTTGTTGCTGACCTAGCTATACAATCTGCTAGGTATGAGAAATAACTCCTTTGTGGCTGTGATGGAGTTAGGGGTTTATAGGATGCTTCGGCTAATAAGTTTCATATTCTGGTTTGCCACAGGGAACAAGGTGATTGGGAGAAAGCCATGTCTTATGTAAATGCCTTCTCTAGATCCTGCATACCCCTTCAATTGATTAATTGCGTCACTAGTCAAAGTGAGATGGGCAGAAAGATTAGCAAACCAAATGTTTCCACTCCTATAGCTCTTATAAGTGAGTTTCTCTCATATCCCTAGGCTCCTGTGTTTTGCTTATCTGACAAAGGTCGAGAACCTCTAGCTTTTTTTTGTTGTCTTCTATGATTTTTACTCATCTTTTTGCGATATGAAGAGGCTACTTTATATCTTCCAAAAGTCGAGTAGGCAATACAGTGAATGTGGCAACACTCAATTTTGGATTTTCATTGGTTCCGAGAGGAGTTAACCAAGACAAGTTTGTGGATTTATTTTTTTTTGGGTGAGAAATTTCTTTCTTTTTCCTTACACATCTATTATTTTGTGATTTTTTTCATCAGAGTGGCTTCTAGTTGTTGAGGATCAAGGATTGGCAGTCTTTGATGGTGACACTGCCAAGCTCCGTGCAAAAGCAAAGTTTTGCACATCAAGAACTGAGTATGTGCTCCCAGTAATCAGACATTTCCATAACAATCTGGACAGTAATCTCTTTGCTAATTCTATTTATGGAGGGACAGAGGAAGATAAATTTGATGGTGATATTGAGATGGTTGATTCTATGGATACCATGATTTTGGCTGCCGATAATAGGATGAACACTGCCAGTACTGATGGGACAAGAAAACGCAAAGAAGGGGTAGAGGATGAAACTAAAACTCAGGGGAAGTTTATGAGATGCCAGTTTCATGGGAATTCAATGAGAGAAAACTCAGTCGTATTTGGGCAACAATGATGCTTTGGACAGTGGGAGCAAGATGGATAATCTGGTCTAAGTTGAAGTTTAGAAAGTTATGGAGCAATGAGATATGGTTGATGGAAAATCATGAGGAAGATCGGCGACCCATTTTTGGTGAAGCATTTTCTGCTAGTGTATATCTAGTTTTTCCAACCGGAGAAATTCTTTCAACCGGAGTTGTTAGTATATCTAGTTTTTCCTTTTCACCCTCAATCTTGAGGGGGTGTTGGTAGATGTTACTTGTACTAACTTGCTTGAACATAAGGTGTAATCATAGATACCAAGAATTCATATGAATTGGTGGTATTTTATCAGTAACAGCCGGCCCCTCCCCCATTTTTTATTTTTTTTTGTCGTCTGTGCGTATATGTGTATAAAAAGAAGCTCCTCTCTATGTACATTTTGATGAGTACATAAGATTTCTCCATTATTAAGGAATTTAGTAAAAACTCGGAAATAATTGTATTATTATGTCTTGTTAAGAAAAAATTTAAAAAACTCACCGAGTCAGGTTTCCTTTCCATGAAATACTATAGATTATTGCTATTCTGCCCACCCAAATGGGTGGGATAAAAATGAACAAAAATATTATTAGGAGTTTAGAATAAAATAAAATTTTGATTTTGGTACTATTACGAAGATCTCATAAAATTGAATTATTTAGTATATGTCAGAATAATTAATTTTTTATAAAATACATAAACTGAGTAATACAATAAATATATTCAAAATAGATGTTGTTTTATTTTAATCTTATTAAATTTAAATCATATTAACAATTTCAGGATACAACTAATATTGAGTAATTTAATTTTTTGAGATTTTTATGATGATATTAAAATTAAAAGATTTTAATTTTGTTTTTATTATTACTCTATTTATATGAGTGAGGTAGTATAGAATCCATTAACAATATATCGAGATTGAGTTTTCTTTAATGTTCATTAACGTTTTATCGAACTCTGCAATTTGCATCTGCCCGCACATAGATGGGCACCCAACTTGTTATTTTTTTGCACTTTTATGCTGCCTGCTAGAAAAGGAAAATGCTTTTCTAGTCAAATCAAGAGTTCGTATTACTCTTTCCTTTAATTAATCCATCACTTTCATCATCATAGAATTTCTACTTGCATTTTAAACTTAAATCCCATATTCAACAACTTAAATACTTGAAAACAATACCGTGGTTCTCAATGTAGTTATTTTAGTTATTTTTTTACTGATGGGGTGTATCTACTTTTATTTGATTTCATTCATTTTATTAATAGTTTTGTTCTTTCGAGAAAAAGGAATTAAGTACACACATGCATGATTTTAACAATTTATTAATAAGCTTACGGGCCAAAAAAAACTGAACAAGTCTAATGATTTTAACAATTTATTAATGAGCTTACGAATTAAGTTGAATTTAATAGGAATAAAGAACAATTGAAATATGTAAATATTCCATAAAAAAATTAAAATAAGTAAACATAGACTATGTATTAAGACATTATGGCAGCAATTTTTTTTTTTATAAAAATAGGATGAGACCTTATAAATTTATTAAAAATATTATATTAACACTTAACACAATAAACTATTAAAATATTGTTATAACTATAATTTTAAGATTTCACCATATGATTTTTAGTTTAATAGTATTACAATTGTCTTTAGTACTTATGGATTTCGTATTTAAATTTAAAGTTGTAGTCAAAATAAAAAAAAATTAAAATTTCCAAAAACAATAAAAAGCCTTACAGCTAGCACTTTTAAAAATCATAAACTCTTTTTTTTTAAATAAAATAAAATTGTGCTTGCATTTTTTTTTTGGTTGAAAGTAAAATGGTATTGCAAATGTAGGGACAGAAGATGCCAAAGTCCAATGGAATGTGGTATAATTGCGTAATGCATGTAGTGGAGCCCATCTTTATTGTAAAGCCAGCCACATGATGTCTCAACTATAGCATCATATGGTGGTTGAGAGCTGACTTCGCTTCCTTTTTAGTTTGTAGCAATATATAAAATCTTATGAATATCTTTCCAATATACGAAGAAATCTAGTAAATCTTCTTACAACGCAATCCAATGATCACCCAACGGATGCATACATTTTTAATTAAATAAAAAGACAAGGAACATATAGCTATTTTAATAAACTTTCAGAAATAAGAATTCTCCAAAAATAAAGATTATATATCTATTTTTCAAGGATGGATAAACTCTAATAAAAGGCACTGTTATTTCTTAAAATAACAATATCTTGTAGTCTTGCTAGATTTATTTGAATATGGAAAGCATGATTAATAGCTAAGTATAGCAGAATTCCTTTTTAAAATTTTGGTTAAAAAGAGGAAAAACAACAGAGTAATTCCAACAACCACAGTAAAAATGGAAATTACCAATTTAGTTTGGTTAAAGAAAAAGAAAGAGTATTGTCAATTTTGTTTGGAATCCCAGATTCAAAATTAAAACAAGCGGGTCATTGTCCATTTGCAATTCTTTCAGATTTTTAATTATAATTTGCTTTTTTTTTTCTTTTTTGAAGAAAAAAACTGTCGGCCTACCCAACCCAACTGTGGTTAATTGAACCAGAGTCTCAGGTTCTAACTGTTCATGCGGACCGCTCGTGACGTCTTAAGTACCACGGGATTGAGAGCGTCGGTGACTCGGTTTGACTCGTGCGAGTTAACTGCGGGTGGAATTTAAGAGAGGCAGAGAGAGATTGGCATATAAAAAGCATGGAATCCCAGTGCAATGCCTGCGCCAATTGAGAGAGAAAGAGAGCAGTAGTGTTCTCAGAGAATTAAAAATGGCGGATTCAAGCGATTCTGTGTCGGTGGATATGGAGGCGATCTCTCCTGGAGCAAAGGTACTACATTCCATGCATGTATGGGGTTGTATATTGTATTGTATTGTATTGTATGGCCACAAGAATTCTAATAAAGAATCAGGTGTGTGTGTCTATGGCCCTGCTTTGAGACTATGATGCTTTTTCTGGTTTGCTAAGAAAATGTTGGGATGAAGCATTGAATACTGAAAGGATTAGAAAGGAACTAATTGTGATAGAAGTGTTTCCGTATACTCAACTTCTTGTCATTTGTCATTGAATAAGCATCGTGTTACCTCTAACTCACTTCACATTTTATTTCCCGAGTGACATTTTCCGTTCATTTTATCAGGGTTTTTGGTATTACGATGATTTACTTACTTTTATTGGGTTATTCTGCATTTGGGTGTTAGTCTTCATTATGTGGACATCGTTGCCTCGCAGTTGAATGCAGTTATTGCATTTGATTCAGTATTTCTGACAGTCTAACTAACCCTTCTCATTGTCGTCTGTTGACTAATAATGGCTTCTTCATTTGTTCACTTTCTTTCTTTTTTCCCTTTCAAATATCTTCTAAACTCATTTGTTTTTTCCTGGCTGGATTAACTTGGAATTTGCAAATACGACATTCTTTTTTTTCCCGTTGGTTCTCAGGGTCTTTGATCCTGAAGTTTGGACATATAGTGGGAATGCACGGGTATTCGATAATATTGAAGTTTGTGTCAAAAATCATGTGATTTGGATTCTCCTTGATATAGACCAGGGTCCTAATTTGCTTTTTCTTTAATTTACTTTTGGAATTGGCTTTACTCAAGTATGCAGCTTGACAATCATTCATTGTATAGTGAAATAGGCTTAAATGGCTTGTTTATTTGGCGTGTTAGAGGTAACCTTGGAGTTATTTTTGTAGCCTTTTATTCCAACTTTAAACCTCTCAGATAACTCTCAAGGTTATTAGTTTGCATCTATATCTTCTTTGATGGAAATGATTTATTAATTAGTGACTTTTAAAAGCCTCAAAACTATCAAGGTAGTAAAGATGTTGTATTATGTTGACATGCTTTGGATGGACTAAGAAAATGTGATTGGGTTTTATTTTCTATCAATGGTAATTTTCCTGCAGTACTAAAATAATTTGGTTCTTTATTAAAGGTAATCTCCAATTGCTCACTTAATTTGGGTTTGCCTTGATTTAGTTTCTTTTTGGGGTGAATAAGCATTACAAGATTTGCACCTTTTTGTTGTGACTCTTGCACATGTGGCTTCCATTGCATTATTGGGTACTACTGGTTCTATTGTCTTTTCGCAGTGAATGAACCCCACAGTATTTGCATGTTTTTGTTACAAATGCTGAATACTAACTCATGGTTAAAACTCATATTGCTTACTTGCCCAATTTCTTTTTCTGTGTTATCAAGTTTTTTTTTTTTTTTTTTTAAAAAATGGCGCTGTTTTAGTTATCAGTTAGTGCTCTGGCTCAAGTTTAACATACATGGTTCTTGTATGTTTTGCTTATCTTTATAAGCTGCCACTGTTTAACATCCTACTGATACTCTGCAGGAACATCTCATAAGAACTCGTTATGGTTATGTTGCCGTTGCTGTGTATGGAGAACAGGACAAGCCAGCTCTTATTACTTATCCTGATTTGGCTTTAAATTGTAAGTTAAATGGATTCTAGTTTTTTTTGTTTAATTTTATATTTGTGTATATATCCCCTTCATTTGCCCTGTAGTTGTCTTGAAAGGACTGTCAGTTTTTTGTGTGAAATATAAAACTTCAATAGATTTATTTTAACCTTGATGGTAAATTGTTGTTATACGTTTAGTTTAAGTAGATTCAATGTAACCACAGTTTAGAAAATCTGGGAGTTGTAACTAATTCTGTTAAAATATGTTTAAAAAAATTCACAACTTTTATAATAAAAATCTGAAATATATTATATTTTTTAAAAATATGATTGAGTTCTCATCAAAGTATTTGCTTTTTGGAAATTTAAAAACTGAAAATGGTGTGATCAACAGATTTTGTGACTTACTTAAATCTTACGATTGTTTCTTTTGTCTGCAAAATAACAATCTAACCTTTTGTTTTTATGTATGTGGTTTCATCAGATGTCTCCTGCTTTCAGGGGTTATTCTTTTGTCCCGAAGCATGTTCTTTGCTGCTGCACAATTTCTGCATATATCATATTAGTCCACCCGGGCACGAGGTCTCTAGCTTAGTCGTGAAGCTCTACTTTGGTGCTGCTTGCAGTTTATCTTTTCACTGTTATAAATGTCTTTATTATTGAATGCTATAATTTACCTGGTTCCTTATCTTGCACTTTCTTCAAGAGCCATTGTAGTTGGGAGCAGCTGCAATTGACCCAGATGACCCAATGCTTTCTGTTGATGAGTTAGCTGATCAAATAGTTGAGGTTCTCAACTTTTTTGGGTGAGAACATTTGATCTTAATTAGCATTTGTTTTCCGTTTGGTGACATCAATAAACTTACTTCATCATCGCAAGCTCTATTTAGCTTTAAATATTGGCATGTTTTGTGATTTAATTTACAAGGCTGACAACTGCGACTTCCACCTGGAATAGATTGAAAGTTATGAATCAACTTGTGAAAACTGAGCCAAAAAGTGATGTCTAGTGTTATTCATCCTGGCAAGCGAACCTGATCCCTCCATGTCTCTATTTGCAGTCTTGGTGCAGTCATGTGTATGGGAGTAACTGCTGGAGCTTACATCCTTACCCTATTTGCTGTAAGTTGTTGTCTTACATGTTGCAGTTTGTTTTGTCTTTTAATTGGCTTCAAATTTCAACAATGTGGTTTGACAGATTTTTTAACTCTTGACAACAGATGAAGCATAGACAGCGTGTTCTTGGTTTGATACTAGTTTCTCCTCTATGTACAGCACCATCTTGGACAGAGTGGTTGTACAACAAGGTTCTTTTTCTGAACCTAAAAAACCGTTTCTCCTTTTTGGAATTGATTTTACCTTTTTTGCTGATGATTTTGTGTCCTTAGCAGGTCATGTCAAATTTACTCTACTTCTATGGCATGTGTGGGGTGGTAAAGGAAATATTGCTCAAGCGGTACTTTAGCAAGGTATGTTCATGTTTCTGAAATCTTTCATTTTTCTGTTTCCAGGACATGAGGTTGAGTCATTTAATTTTAAATGGTGGTGGTAGGAAGTCCGAGGTGGTGCTCATTTACCAGAGTCAGATTTAGTTCAAGCATGCCAAAGAGTAAGTCCAATTTATTTAATGTTTAATTTACATATACATTAAGCTGTTTCTTTTTGGGACTGGACTATTGCTGATAGCAGGTAGTTTGAACTTTGAAGCTGAGAAGTTGTCTGATTTAATGTTTTAAATATTTTCTTTGACAGTCATTGGATGAGAGGCAGAGTTTGAATGTTTGGCGGTTCCTTGAAGCAATTAATGGGTAAGATTAAACTTAAAACTTAGCGGCCTTCTTATGCAAAATTTAGTTGCACCTCCAATCAGAAATTAATTATATTAACTTGCAAGTATAAGGGATATCTGCCAATTTTTATTTGCAAACAAATATTCCTTTATCAGTTTCAGCTCAACATATTCTGAAAGATTAGATTGCAATGTGTTTATAACTTCAGGACATATGGTATTAACTTCGTATTGGCATCTAGCAGGAGACCTGACATATGTGAAGGATTGAGAAAATTACAGTGTCGTTCGCTAATTTTTGTTGGGGATAATTCTCCATTTCACTCTGAGGCGCTCCATATGACTTCAAAGTTAGATAGACGATTCAGTGCCTTAGTTGAGGTATGTAAAATAGTTCCATTCTATCTAATTAATAAAAGGATCGTGTGGATGTTGAAATGAACTAGATTTAATTGGGGTTGTTGGTGCAACTACAGGTCCAAGCATGTGGGTCAATGGTAACAGAGGAGCAGCCTCATGCTATGTTAATACCAATGGAGTATTTTCTAACGGGATATGGCTTGTATAGGCCATCCAAGCTAAGTGTCAGCCCAAGAAGTCCCTTGAGTCCATCTTGCATTTCTCCTGAGCTTTATTCACCAGAGAGTATGGGTTTGAAATTGAAACCGATAAAAACACGAATTTCTGTCGAAATTTAGATGTAGATGAATAAGGAGATACAGACTCTTACTAATCCATTGAATGGGTTATAATTTCTGTGGTTGGCTGGAAATCTGATGAATGAAGAGGATGCCAGATCATTGTAGATAGGGAGATGAGGAAAGAAGAAATCGACAGAGTTTTTAGTAGAAAGCAGATATAGTCATTCTTTCATTTGTGATCATAGTTTTTTGTTAAGGGGTCTGAATAGTTGGTAAAGCTTCAGAATTGTTTTTGGATGGAAAATAAATGATAATTCTAGTTTCAATTGTAAAGCAACGATGGAGATCATACGATGCAATTTTAATGTTAGTGTTTCAAAATATTTTCGTGTTGATGGCTTCTTTCTCACTTTCTGATGTTATATTTCCTGTGAAGGGTTTGATGAACTCAAACTCTATAGTATTGGAATTTAGACTGGCTTTATGTTTCGACGCAAGAAGCCATTGATAATAGACCTTGTTCGCAGCTTGGGTAACATTGGCTTTGTGCCTGTGGTATAAGAGTATCAGTTTTCTATTTGAAAGTCTGCAAGTTTGAACAAAAGATGCCTTAATCAGATAAAAGAACCTTTTTTACCAAAAAAGAAAAAAAAAAAAAAAACAGAAGACAAAAGAACCTTCATTATTAAAAATAATTTTTTTCCCTCATGTAACTTGTTCTAGTAACTCATATATTCAAGTATTCAACATTTGTTTGTAATTTTTTTTTATTTACATAAAAGTGCAATGCATTGATAAAGAGAAAGGAAATACTTAAACGAGAATAAAACTCAACGATGTTATTAGACTCCCATATCATTGCCTTATTTATTTGTACTTCTTTTTCATTAGTACTTATCAATATCTGTATTAGTGTTGGGGAGGGGAGCGGCATTAATCTGTGGACATATAACATTACTCCAATTTATTAATTTCCTTTTATTAACTAGGTTTCCAAACTAGATTCTACATTATTAAAATTTAAAAACTTTCTGCTTCACGTGCATCACTGCTTCAATTGAACAACAAAATTGGGTGAAACAAGCACTTCCCATAACTGAAACATTTCCAAGGTTAGCAATCATATATTCAACTAGATTTGATCACGTGCAGCTCACTCGTCCTGTCGTTGATCCAATTTCTACAACTAATAGTGCTACAAGAGTAAAGAATTTCTACTTGAGCTTAATACAAAATAGGCATTATAAATTTTGTTATTTACTGAGATTCTAATTTGTTTACCGCAAGTCTGGAGCATCCATGATGGAAAGCATAATTTTCAAGAACTGTACTCCACACCATGGCCAACTATACAGAGCATTATGCACAATTCTGGTTTCAGTAGTATTCAGTTTCCTACTTGATCAAAAAAATGCTCCTCCATATCAATTATTATGTGCCTTTCTTCATCTTCAATTGATATTAAATCTTTGATTGCTCATGCTTATCCGGCTTCTATGGCTGCTCTCTATTCCTTCTTCATTTCGACATGCCTTTCTTTTGTTCACTTCAGCATACATTTCCTCAATCATTGGCTTCCATAGCCGAACGCGAGCATTTATAAACCAGTTGGATACCTGGCCACGCATCCAAACAGAAAAATGAAGTGTGTAAAAGCAGTTAATGGTTGGTTCAACAAACCAAACAGTGACGTAAAAGTAGGATATACCTGGCTTCTCGTCAACCCACTTTTTACTGCAAGTAAATGCTTCTCTGCATCTTTAGGATACCTGAAACCCACCAAATTGTATAGGAAAATATTTGAGTATAGTTCTATTGTCAACTCTAAAATTCACAAAAAATATATACTCTGATAATTAGAATCCAAGATAAAAAAAATGCTAGCTAAGTTTAATCTTTGTAGCATTCATAAAAGTTACATATTTTCTAGCAAGAAAACTCACGGATGGAGGAAGTTCTGAAACATCCAAGCCCGTAGAACAGAGACAGATCTTTCAGGCAAACCCCTCTGTGGCCTCCATAATTGATGATCTTTTCTTTTCAACTGCTGGAGAGCCCATTGCTGTTGGATGAATGAAGTTTCAACGGACATTTCTTTCTCTTCTGAGCATGAGTTGTTGAAATTTGCTCCCGTGGCAAGAATATAATTGCTAATCCTCTCTCGCAAGTCCTTGTATAAGACAGAGATTGTTTGAAGAGCAAAATGTGCATGTATGTGTGGGTCCAACTCCGTGGCAGCATGAAATGCAGATACAACAGTATGTATCTCATCCAAACACTGATTATATCGGCTATCAACCTGAGCAAAAACAAGATTGACTACTCATAATTCTGTATAAGTGCCAAATACTAAATGCAAGACAACCTTTACCCCACCAACAAATAAGAAAGTGGTGACTTAGGAACAGGAATATAACAAGGTACTCACTTAATTGAACCATCTAGATCAGTACAGCATTACTATTCAATTTCTCATTTATTGTTTCCCAAAAATTATTTTGAACCAATTTTGGCATTTCTCCATCCATGAATTCCAATATGAAGAAGTTAAGAATATGTTAACATTATCACGTCTCTAATTCAACCAGGAAGAAAGTTCATAACAAGATCAGATAAGGTAACTGTAGGATGTAGTATCATACCAGTTGTAGAAGCGTCAGCAGTTGGGTTTTCTTTGATTCGGCTGCATGTCTTTGTAATGTAGGTTCCGTATGAGGTTCAAGCATAGAATTTGCATTGTCCATCACTACCGTTCTCTTTTTGGGTGGGAAAGCTGAGCTTGATATACTTCCTTCTGCTCTAAATCCCGCAGCTGAACAATTTATCTGCTCTAGATTTTCTAGAGAATATCTTGCAATTTGAGCGAGTATCTCTTGAATTCCATTAAGATATCTCGAACCCAATATAGCTCGTGAAAACTGTACATGTTTATTAGAACCCAAACTCATAGAAAGCTCTCTACTGCTGGAAGAGGCTTGGTCCAAACCAGATCTTGTTCCATTCAAGCAATGGGTCACATCAGAACAACTCACGTCCGAGCACTGACCTGTGTTTGGAGAAGTAGCAAGACTCAATGAGAGCTCGTTACTAAAATTACACAAACTGTAAGGATGATTGGTCAAGTTTGCACCATTTGATGATGATGTCCATCCATTTGGGTCCAGGTTTTCCATAGATGAATAAGGCTGGAACCCAGTTCCATCAAGCTCTGGAGGTTTAGGAAATTTGTTGGCATTCCACTTACTAATTCCAGGTACTTCATCGAAGCCACGGTCCCCAAAAGCTGCAAACAAAGGGTTTGAATTATCCTGCCAATTATTTAAGATACATGGTCCCAGAGCCTCCAATGAACAGACTGAGGGTGACAAAGCTGCTGATTTCTCTAAATTTTCTTGAAAGCCAATTCTAGCAGCTAGAATGGCAGCAAGTGAACCAGGACTAATAGGTGTTACTCCAGCTAATTGCTCTTGAAAATCACTGTTTTCTATGGGACTTGAGGTTCCAAGTGAGGTATCACCCACAATATTCTTTCCTTGTGGTGTAACTAAGGAATTAGAATCATGATCAGCAATACTTAGAGGATTCATTAAACGAACACCAGCATGGACATTATTTGTAGGTTCACTTTGCACTCCAGCAAGCATCGAAATTCCATTTATTATACGGGTTTGGTCATTAAGGTCAAATGAATAGCAGTGAACAAGTGGGTTTGGTGTCGGATGTTGTGGAATTTGATCAATGACAGAAGAATTTCTGCCAGCCATGTCCACTGAGGCACTGAACATATCATTCTCCATTGACATAACAAGTAAGGTAAATCCGAGAGGAAGCTCTTCGTACTTCAACAGTCTCTCAGGGTAGCTTTACTTCAAGAACCGCATGTTCAATTCATTCTGTTAGAACCCAGAGAAATAAGGTCCAAAACAATCTAGTTATGCCCTTTTACTATAAGAGTTCTCTTTTCTCTTCTCTATAGAAAACAGACGCTTATAATAAATCAAGTCACAACCATGCTAACATATCAAGCTATAGAGAACAAGAAGGGAACTACAGAGAGAACGAGATAAGATGAACAGATCATTCTGCAGCATACTAATTAGCAAAGAATTAATTCAAATTTCAAACTAGACAACACCTTGAAAGACAAAATGTAAAAAATTGAGAGAAGATTGGCAGATTAATTTAATAAAAAAATTTATAAGTAGAAAAAGGATGCACGTGAACACAACAAACCTTTCCTTAATCAGCAAAGGAGTTATCACCCACCAAAAGAAAGAAGAGCCACTATATGGGACTTCCCGTGACAAACCAGAAGTCTTGCTAATATTTGACAGCTGATTGCCACTATAGATAGATGTCCTCCGAGAACCTTAAAAAAGAAAAAGCAATGGCTGTGTAAGGTTCAATAGTTACCCACATAGCAGATCAGTAAATTCTCCCTTAAAGATTACAACCAAAAGCAGAAATGTAGTGCTAAGAACTATGCTGTTTGTTTGAAAACAAGAAAAGAAGCTAACCAGAACCACAAGTCAGGCATTCCCAACTTACTTAAACCATGACAAATGAAAAGGCCAAAGTGCGTTAATTTCTTTTTCATGAACAGCAACTTTTCATTTCCTTCAAGAACCCAAAAACCAAAAAATAAGAATCATTGTCTCAGGCCCCATCAAGATTCAATGTATCGCTTTCCTCTCGGCTCCTCGCACTCTAAAAACCCAAAAAATGTACTGGTCTTGCAACTAAAAGACAACTATCTTAAGAAACCCATTAAAAGGAAGGCAGAGTGTTTGTTGAAAGGGCCAAAAAAACAGAGAAACAAGGGGCTATGCCTGACTATCCGAGATGAATGAAAAAGTACCCCATTAATTGAGATAGAGGGACGAAGAAGAGCCACAAAAGAGTAAAACAAGAAGGAGGAGAGAGAGAGAGAGAGGGAAACACATTACTCCTTGCTGTAGTGCCACTCATTTCTGTTGCAGGCTTTACCGGGCCCATCTCTTCCCTCGCTCTCTGATCTCTTTTGTCGTCCTCACCACCCTTTATTATCTGCTTCTCTGCAATCATCATAATCAAAATATCTGGATTCTGTCTGTTCAAACTCCTGTTCATGGCAGGTCTTCTCAGAGACATTTTCAGAGAAAGCCCTTTGCTTTTTAGCTATTTTAAAACAGCAAGCAAATGTGATGAGAAAGAAGAGTAAATGGAGTAAAAAAGTTTCATGCTTTCCCTTCAGAATGTAACAACTAAAGGCATAAGGCAATCGAAATGTGAAAGGAGAGAGAAAGGAAAACACTGTTTTAGCAGTAGCAGTGTACTTTTTTGGGGGTGGGCATAGAGAGAGAGTGAGGGAGAGGAGATGAAACGATGATGTAAGCAAATCAAAAAATGACGAAAATTTTTGGTAATGAGATCTTTGAAGAATTTATTGGAGCAATTACTGAACCCATCCATTCACTCCTTTTGGCTTTTGGGGTCTGTTTGTTTTCAAATCGCATGGGCCAATCCTATGAGTTGCAAGTGCAATTATAATGTGCATAGCGGATAATCATGATAACTATAAGTTCAAGCTCTATATTCATTGTGGAAACTGTTGTGCCAGGTGCTCTTTATCTGCATGATTTTCCCCTATATCCTGGGATCATGTTTAGAGAGTTGTAGATCCATAGGGTTTGATTGGATAAGACAAGTTCCTTCTGTTCTCTGTGTCTATGTAATAGTGCCACTGCCATGAGATTTGCTTTTAAAGGCCAAAAATAAATTCATAACGCTCTTTTATGATGCCTAATTTTCTGATATACCCTGTTCTCCGTTTGCTGATCTCGGGGACTCCTATCTCAAACTAATGTATGTAACAGCACCACTGCTTCTAGGCTTCTAGCCTTCGCTGTTAACTGGTAAATTTGTAGAGCCAAAAATGGCGGAGGAAATTTTACTACTTGGAGAATTTAAAGGAGCTTGCGTGTCTTGTTGTGGAAAATCTTTTGAAAAGTAGAGCGAGTTTAAGTTTAATGGAATTTATTAGCAGAAATTCTTGAATATCATACAATTCTTGAATTTGATCAATCCAACGATATATATGGCCAGGATATTAACATGATTAATGGGAATTTGGACAATTTTCCAACCCTACCCACGATACATACACTACCTCCTAATCATATCACATTAAGGCATCAACACCTAAAATCATGCTGCTACATGGGAATTACTGACTCTGGAGACCATTAACTAATGTCTTGCATACACTGCATTCTTGAATCTTGACATGGCGATTGGCATAGGCCGTTAACCTTCCCCATTCTGTACGTGTTACGTGCGTTTTTTTCTTTAAATTTTGGCCAACAACACTATTAATTAGGGAAAAAAATATATATATTTTTATTACCGTTGGTCCTTGAACAATTTGTCGCTTGAACTTTTAATTTTGTTAATTCTTTTTTTTGCTACAATTTTAAGTTTTAACATAAAATTTATAAGCCTTAAAATATTACCCGATTACATATTGTTTCATTTAATCTTGTTAATTAATTTTAAACTTCAATCATTTTTTTGATAATTATTTCTTTATAGCTTGTATTTCATGTTTATAGAAATTGTTACATAAGAATTTATCAAAAAATTTAAATTGTCAAAATTTTTTTTTTTCTGTAATTTGTTTACCTAGCAACATTAAGAGAGATGAACTAATTTTACCTTTATATTATTATTATTATTATTGGTTTTTTTATTGTTATTATTATTATACTATTTATTATTAGTTAGTATAGTATAAAAATAAATAATTTGTAATTGAGTAGTATTAAAATTATTATTAAATTTTATAAATTATATATTTAAATTTAAAGTTATAGTTGAAAAATACTACAAAAATTAAAGATAATTAATTCAGGTAATTTTTTATAAGATTAAGACTTTTTTTTTATTTGCATGAGGTTTAAACTTTTAAATCTCAATATTTTTTTAATTTAAAAGTAATAATTTATTCTATCTAATAAAAAAAATTACTTTACTTTGTTTATGGCTTAAAAGTTAAAACTAAGAGACACGATGACTTGTAATTTTTTTGGTACAGCACTTTCTTTTAAATTTTTTTTTTCGCGGTAAACACTGGCTTATTAATTGCAGCAAGACAAGCAAAATATATGGGCTATGTGTAAGGTTTCGGGTTATAGACCATGAGCTGGGCCAGTGTGTCAGAATGGTGCCCATTCCCCATAAATGAAGAAACAGGACTGCGATATGGGCGTTAGGCTTAGCCATGTGTTTGAATAGTTTTAGCTTATTTGCAATTGGCCTAAATAATATATATTTATAAATTATTTATTTAAAATAAATATTTTATTATTATTTTTCATACATAAAAAATAACACACTATATATAAATAGAGTATATATCTATAAAAAATACTTTAAGCATGTTTTAAAATTATGTGTGCACCGTTTAAAACTAAAAACACTAAGACGTTTTTAAATGAAAAATGTTTTACCTCAAATGCTTGATATTTGTAGCATAAGTACAGAGCCATCATGGGCTTAATACTTTAAAATAACTTACATAACCGATAATACATCATTTAACCAGGTCCACTTGCTGAGAATGATCTGCCACCGCATCTATAGATAAGTAAAGTAATACAGTTAATTCTCAACTCTATCTTTATGTTAAGTAATGGAATCCAAGTAACAATATAAACATATCTTAAGGAGCCAAGTAAATAACACGGACATTTTGGGCAAACTTTTTAAATGAAGGAAACTAACTCCCCAGCACGAAAAGCAAACGAAAATAAATCATTATTCTCAAAAAGCTAAACCAGCTTGGGTCACGGGCCTTACCGTTACTCTCGCTACGCGGAATTCATACGAGCCAGTTGAGCCCAATTTCTAGCTGTTAAATATGTCTCATTGAAGCCCACAAGGGCCCGAAGGAAAAAAAGTGATGCCACCGACTTTCCCTCTTTAGTAAGAAATTGTTGAACTTAGTAGCAGAAAAAAAAAATTTCTTGGAATTTTATTTAACACTTTAAAATAAAAATAAATAAAATTATAATGACATAATTTGAAGATAAATTTCAAATAAAAAGATCTATTTGCATAATTAGTAAACTATGGTAGTAACAATTGATAATGGGAAAAAAAATCTTTATAAACATGTCAAGATTAAATCAATGTTTATACATTTTTACCTTGAAAATTGGCTCACTTATTTTTTTCCTACTAACTATTATCTTATTTTTTTCTTCCAAAAGAAGGGATAGGAGTGGTGCTAATGACTTGCTTGTTGTAGAGATGAAAATGAGCCATAAGAAAAAAGAGAGTCGTGCGCTAGAGATGCAGTAGAGTGAGATATATATATAATATAGGTGAGTTTTGGTAGTCATGTGTTCCCGAAGGTTGCTCACAAGATTTTCTCACCTTTTTGCCCTTGCCGTTGAATTCAGGGTTGACATTGGACCCGCACGAAAAGTTCTTTAACTGCACTAACTATCATAATTCATGGCCACCCTTTTCTCCAATCTCTCTGTTTCTCTTGGAAAGCCCAAATGAACTCGTAGCCTTGAATCTCATTTCATTATTGCGAGTAGTTCAATCTGATCTTAATTCTGATGTCATATTTTAGAGTAATATCTAAAATCTAAACTTGCATATATGCGTGCAAACTGAGTAATAACTATGGTTGATATCATATATGAAAAAAAAAATTAGTTTATAATAAGTTTATTCAGAACAAAATTTCTTTTAAATGTATTTGGCCAATGTGGGGTTGTGCTTGTAAAATCATCTGAAAAAGAGACTTAGTTTCAATGCACAAAAGCTAGCTCAAAAATATCTTNATTTAAGTTAGTTAAGGCTAGCATTCAGAACAAAATTTCTTTTAAATGTATTTGGCCAATGTGGGGGTGTGCTTGTAAAATCATCTGAAAAAGAGACTTAGTTTCAATGCACAAAAGCTAGCTCAAAAATATCTTACTATAAAAAAAAAAAAAAAAAACAAGAAAATCCATTCATATATGTTATATAGAATTAGACCAAAACTCAATTAATTAGATTAATTACCAAAGATGGGAAGGCAAAGTCTAATTTTTTAAAGATTAATTCCACAATGAGATCATACTTGGAATGTATAGTATGTTTGAATTCGTGATATAGATCGCAACCATTTTTTCGATTCTATCGAATAAAAAAAAAAGGGGTAACTGCTAAGTTCTATTTTAATAAAATTGTAGCCCATGACAATATAACTGAAGTCACCCCATAAACTAATTCATTAAAATATACAATTCAATTCCAACTGCCTAACCAAACACTAATAATAAAATAAAACTATATATTATATATATTATTTTAAAAATTAAAAGAGAAGGAGGAAACAATGAAAGCAGTTGCAGGAACCATTACTAACCACCAATTGATGAGCTGAAACAAAGTCAACTTAATTGCACCAAGTAGCTAGCTCCTTATTAATTAGTTGTCGTGTTCATGCAGTGTAGCCATGGCTACCACACCAAGCTTCTGAAGATTAAGCTTTACCACAGTGTCCACAAACATCTTGGTATCTTCTCCAGTATTGCCTTCTGGTATGTCTACGATGTAAGACTCCAAAACAATAGTATACACCTTACCTTGGTTGTGAAATTCATTGACAGAGGTAACAGAACGATAATTCTTGAGGCGGTGCTCGCCACCCATAACCCTAAAGCTGAGAATGTGCTTGTCATCGTCCAAAATCTCTAACCTCTCGGTGCTGGTTGACGCTGGCAGACCCGAAACGACGGTGACTTGGCGAATGCTACCAACGCCTCCATCACCTGTCATATTGCAGCTTTTGATGAAGTGCTTGTATTTATGAGGGTTCTCGAAGCTTCGGACCAAAGGCCACACGGTTCCTGCTGGAGCATCGATTCGTTGTGTTATTATGGAAGTGCATGTGTTTGGGGAGGGCTCAAATTTGTGGTATTTATCAATGATGGGCTCAAGTTCTGCAAATTCTTCTGGGGTTAGACCCTGAGGGTGTGCTTGCGATTGATTGGGGTCTGCGGCCATGGGATGCATGTACGTGTGTGTTATGAGTTATTATGAACTATGAAGCAAGCAAGTTTAACATGAAAAGGTATAGGAAGGAGAATACTGAGGCTAATGAAGAAGAAGGTTCATGATAATATTGGAGATGAACAATCATATAATTAAGAACACATGAGGAGTTGTGCGTATATATCCTTAGGAGTGTCTGTTTGTTTTGGACAGATATGCCCTGGACACTTCAATTTTCACCAACACTGTTATCTAGGTCCATATTCGTTGTCCTTTAATCAAAAGTATATTTAATTCTAAACTAAGAGAATTAAAGGGGTGGAGGTGGACCATAACATTAGCTATTTGAGGAAAGCTCTGTCTCTAGCATCTTGTTTTTCTAGGCATGCCTTTGTCTTCTCCCAAAATAACAAAATTTGCGATCTCTATTGCATTTTAGAAAATAAAATATCAAAAATAATTTTCATGAAAATATTAACTAATTAAATCTTGATAAAATATATGTACATAGATAATATTTATAGATTTTTTAAAATTTACTTACTTAACTTTTTTTAATAATTAATCAAACACACTTAATTATTCTCTAAAATATACTATTTACTTTATAATATCGAGATATATGGCAATGGATAATTGGATATGCATGCTCAAAGACGGCCTATCAATATAGGCCAAGGCGATTTTTTGAGGCTTTTTTTNTTTTTTTTTTTTTTTTCATTTCATTTATCGAAACTAAAAGCTAGCTTATAATGTTGGCAAACAAGTAATATGATGTCAGAGAGTATTCTAAACTCATGCAAAACGACACAGGCTTAAGTTAACGATACATAATTGTCTGTCTTGTTGACTTTTTTCCTTCCTTCAATTTTCTTTTTTGTTTTATTTATTTTATAGATAGAACTCGGATTGATATATCTATCAAAGGCATCAAAATATTTATTTTAATAATTAAGTTGTTCCTTCTATAATTTATATATGCAAAGGACATGGCCATGCCTTTGTGCTATTAGCGAGATGGAATTTAATCCATCATCAGTTTGTTAATTCGATCAAAACTCAATTTTTTATTAAATATTGTTGCCATTTAATCATTTATATATTTTGTTTGGTCTGTTGAGCAAAGCAGTTAAATAAAGAACATAATGCTCTGACTCTTAATAAATAAATTAATAAATAAACACTTAAAACCGGTGGTTTTCCATAAAGGGATACGCATTTAATTTGAAAGGAAGTGTAGGGGTAAATATGGGTAAAAGATGGAAAAGGACAGAGGGTGGTCTCAATCGTTGAAAAGAGATTCGTGGATCATGTGAGATCTCTAACAAAGTCTTGTCCGCGTGATCTAAACTCCACTTTGCAGGATTCCCCACCCTCACGTGGACCCACCATTCCCCGTCCCCAAAAAATATATATTTTTTTTCTTAAACAAAAATGGCTGATCAGATTTTTCAAGTTTTCTATTTACAAAATTAATTTCTTTCTATAAGTAATTTGATCCATTAGTTTTTTTTTTTTTTAAATAATATTGAGCTACTATAGTGACTAATGTTTATAGAATTAAATACCTTAAAATTTGTTCTAAGCATACTTTTAAGGTACAAGTATATATAAAGGTTGAAAATTATATATGGGATGGGTGATAATATACATGGAAGTCATAGGTGGCTTAATTAATATATATTGTTCTATAAAAAGTATTTTCGCATGATGGTCGTGATTTTCATGGGGACTTCCTTTCACAAAAAGTTTGATCAGAAACAGGTGAGGCAACAGATAATGTACAGCTTTGCATGTGTGGCTGTATGCGGAAATGTGAGCAGCTAAATGATCAGTTTCAACTTTGAATTGTTTCAAAGCAAGAAAATCTTCAAACAGGTACAACATATTTTTTTTTTTTTTTTTTT
>QAOA01000527.1:688843-741434 GCA_003255065.1 Cercis canadensis
TTTTTTTTTTTTTTTTTTTTCTGATCCATTTGAATAATTTATCCCTATCTGAAATGTATGATAGATTTCTCAATTAATACTAGCAAAGCAACATCTATATTGGGTTATATTTTAAAATGAAACCAATAGTTTAAAAAAATTGAGAAAGAGAAGAGGGGAGCAGAAGAGAAGGCAGAATGCTATGGTACTACTGGTTTGGAGGTTTGAAGGCGACCCCTAGACCTAGAGAGAGCATAAGATAGAGTAAAAAGGATTTTATTGGACACACTTGTGTTTGTCTTTTGTGTAAAGGGTTGCCATTGGAGGAAATCCTGCATTACTTACTATACCAAATGGGGACATTACCCTTGATGTTATAAATCCCTACCTTTCCTCCTTCCAATCAAAACTTGTGGCAAGTTTTTAATCACCAAAACAAAATAGCTGGACAACATGGAGATCCGTGATGCCTTTGGGTTTCGGTTACCACTCAGCAATGGTTTAGCTTAGAGCTTTTGAATCTAATTAAATAACACTTTATTATAAAATAATGGTATGTGGATTGATGTGAATTACTATATATGTCCATCATGGAAGGTTTGAGAAACATACATATATAATAATAAAGATGTGAGTTTTATTTACAATTGAGATTTTGATGTTATTATTTCATTCCAATCCTTTCTCCTTTTGCTAATAAAATTTCAGCCAATCCCTTTTGTTTCACTCATTCCACACCACATAAAAAATATCCACCGGGTAGGCGGGTTCAATTTGTCCTTATGGCCCAGCCCAAAACTCTGAACAGATTGTCACTTAATTTTGGGCCTTCTTCGGGCGCACCTTAAAATTAGCCTTTGTGGAGGTTCCCTTCCTTTGCATCTTATTTTGATTTCTTTCTTCTATTTTTCCAGTTCCTTATCACTTTAAACTAGCCAGGGGACACATGCATAAACTATTTACTGGAATATTAGTAGAGACTTGGGACACCTTAGAGAAATAATAAGAAATGTGGATAGGATGGCTAGAGAAAATGATGTGTAAAATTATTCACAAATATTAGCTTATTTATATTTTAATTTTTAAATTGAGCTGTCCAATGAGCATTCAATATTACTTATGATATCAAATACTATGGTTTCTAAGATTAAAAAAAAATAAAATGGTATTAGACAAATAGATCTTCTCGGTTACAAATTTGCAGAATGAAAATAGTATCAGAGATGGAATAATATTGGTTAACCTCTCTCCACCGAAAATAATAAATAAAATAATTAATGATGGGACAAGGTTCTAATTTGGAAACATAAAGTATAGGGTGTAATAATTTGATTGAAGTAGAGACAAGACAAATGCAGTAATAGGTAAAATAGTAGTTAAAAAATGATAGGAACGTGGACAAGGCCAAATCTGCATTGCCTTGTCCGCTTGACTAATTAAACAAGTGGAGGGGCTACTTGAACATTCTATGCCCATGTATCATGTCATGCAAAGGGTTTCAACGTAAAGTAAAATTTAAAGGTGGTCATTATAGATGTATAAAGTGCATGAGCGATGGATTCTTCTCAACAACTCAGTTATGGAACTGGGTAATGGGATGTGATGTAATCAGCAATGTAAGTGTAATTTGGATCAGCCACCGTTAATAGTGCAATATCATATCACCAAACACCAAAGTAACTAAAGATTTCTAACCAAAAAAGTAACTAAAGATTATATGGTATAATAAAAAATACGATATATATATATATAATTATTAAACAAGTTGCAAGGTGAGGTGAAATTCATTAAATTTTTTTAGTTGTAGATTTGAATTTGTGATCTCAATATCTCTAAAATAATTACACTGTACGTATATAATTAAATACCTATATTAAATAGTAAGAGCACTATAATTAACTTGGTGTGAATGCTATTCCTAAAGGGGAAGATTTGATACACCTTAGAAATATCATATTTACCTAAATGAACTTGTTTAATGCGATAACTATCGTTTTTCTTTTCAATTAGTTTTGTGGTTATTGACGTAATTAAGTGAACATTTTGGATAGTTTACCCCACATTTTAAGGGTGGGTTTCTTTTTAATGAAGCCTTTCGTGCTTATTCTTAAGCATGCTGAATTGAATTTATGTGAAGCGGCCTACGTTTCTGATAGCTACGTCCTACGTTTTGTTAAATGCAATATATTATTTCATTGATGACGCTTTACAGTCTTTGTTATCATTGCCTAAACTTTGATTAGAAACATAACAAAATCAATATTGGTGTTTTAACCTTTAACCATCTCAAAAAAAAAAAAAAAACTTACCCGCTGCTGTTTGGAGTCACCTTAATAAGGTGAAGTGCAAATGACTTTTCACCGTTTCATAATTCTTCTTTTACTTTTTGATCCCGCCAAATCTTTTCATTCATTAGATTTTGAATATGTTTAAATCGAATTTTCAATATATATCTCTTGTCATGATTGGAGATAGGATCGTATATATGTTCAAAACAGGAGATTAAATTTAAGCGATTATTAGTGAAAGAAAAGGACGTGTAAGAGAGAAGAGGGATTGGTTGTTGGGCTTGATCACTAGCTTAATTTCTTAACTTGTCTTATGAGGTGAGTTAATTGTACTAATCATGCTTCCTTAGCACCTAACTATAACCAAGGAGGTAATTGATCCTCATCCTTTGAATGACAATATTGTAGTTGCAACTAATCACTCGGGGATAGATATTTTCAATTTAGTATTTGTGACATAAGATCAGATCATGTTAATTTGTCGGGAAATTTGCAATTTTTTTCTTGGAAACATATATAATATTNCAGATCATGTTAATTTGTCGAGAAATTTGCAATTTTTTTCTTGGAAACATATATAATATTTAATTTTATGGGGTTTTTCTTGATTAATTAACTATACTAATCATTGAAAGAAAAGTAGATATGTCGCAATGTGCTATTTTTTTTTCTTTATATTTTTATTAGTTATAGGATGACTTGCTATAATTAGACCCAATTAATCACTATCACGCACTAGCATTTTTGACATATATAATTATAGACAATTAATATTACAGAAAATTCTATTTATTCACCTTCTCGAAGTTGTGATACCTAACACAACTAGGAAGAAGGGGAAAGAAAAGGAAACAAAAAACTCATTTTGGAATTGCCGACTTTATTTTTTGTAAGGAAAGAAAAGGGTGAGGGCCCTAATGGGACGTGGTGGTCCTCTTACATGGAGACAACCTAGTAATTGTGTTCCACCTAATTTTGTTTCTGAAAAAAGAAAAAAAAGAGTAGGCAATTAATAAATTATTTGTTTTCTTATTGCTGCTGTTGTTAATGCACTATATATAAGGTGCTCTTTCACCGTTAAGAGGACCATTGGTCGTACGTTCTTCCTGGTCCAAACTTGCAAGCAATAGTCTAACTTTAGCAAATTTCTCCAACTAAAATGATGTTGCTTAATCACCATCATCTTCATAATTCCTCATATTGATTCACAGTGCGATTTCCTTTTAATTCCTTATCTAATTAAGACATTTCATCCACCCACTTCCTAAAGCATCGGTGGACACATTGCAGTCCCTCAACAAACCAGCGTTTCATCAGTGTTTTCATTTCTTCAGGATACGATTATCCATGGACTTAATTAGTGACTTTTTTTGGTCGATATATATATATTACAATGTAGGTTTACATTTATTTTTATGAAATTTTACTAATAAAAAAAGTATAAACTTAAGTCATTAATAACTACCAATAACATGCATTACAATCACGAAAAAACAAGCATGCCAAAATTTGGTATTGAATCTCGAAACCCTCCCCAATTAAGGCTGGGTACAATTTAAATGGACTATTAATTATATATTTCTATCATCTATTTTGCTTTTTCTTTTTTGTGAAATACAATTTATTATATATATGTTTTCAAATTGGTAATTTGGTAACACATATAAAAAGAGTAATGACATATATATAAAATTGTTTTTCTCTCTCAATATCTTTAAAATTTCAGAAATTATAGTGTGTTGCAAAATCTGAATTTATCACTGACATTTTGTTTCCGTCCGATTAAATTCTGCGTTTGATATGTTACATATATAATACTGTGGACAATCTTGAGCTGAAATTTGACATGGAAAAGTTGCGGGTGATATTAATTACATGATTGTAAATACTAAGCCTACATACTGTGCATTAGACATTTGCAGCTTTCAAGTTCAAGCAGTGGTTTGGAGTCTTGAGCTGGTGGTAAGTTAAATATGTGTTAATGAATGTTCTTACGTGGTATAATATGGCTATATATAGCTTTTTTTTTTTTTTTTTGTTTGCCAAAATAACTATAACTATATATATATATATATATATATATATAGCTGGAGGCATGCATGAAGGGCAGAATAAATTTGTTGAGGTCCCCGCATGGGTGCTATGTGCCACTTGAAAATATGGCAATATTTTAAGGATAAGCTTTTTGTAAGTTTGTCCAATTATAATTGAGAGAGGTGACTTGACTTTTCATTCTTTCTGCAGTTGCAAAACCTTGGGTGGGAAAGATCCAAACTCAAAACTATGTTCTTTCTTTCGCTTGCCTTTCCTGAATTGCATCTTCAACTTGCCTATTAATCTAACATATATATAGCGCCATCACACAAGACAAAATAGAGATTGGTCATTGGTTATTTCTCTGTTTCACTGCCTTTCTAGCTCTTTTTCTTTTCATTCTGATGCTGAGTCTATATAAGTTCTTTGGGTGTGTCTGTGTGGCTTGTAACTAAAGATAGAGATATTTGATGTGTGGTTGAGAATGGGCAGGAAATGCTCATATTGTGGAAACATGGGTCACAATTCTAGGACTTGCAACAGTCAAAGAGGGGGCTTAAAGCTCTTTGGAGTGCAACTTGAACTTTCTTCTTTATCATCATCTTCTTCTTCACCTATAAGTTTTGCCCTGAAGAGAAGTTTCAGCATGGACTACCTTCCATCTTCACGGACCTCCTTGTCTACACCCTCATTCTCCTCATCAGCTTCTCGGCTTGCTGTGAATGAAACTTCAGACAAAATGTGCGATCATCATAATTACTTATCATCCAATGGCATCATAGAAAGAACACAAGAAAGGAAAAAAGGTCAGCTAATAACCATTCTACTGTCTATCAATTTTGTGTATCTTTCTTTATCTTATTCTCTTACATGGCATACGAGTCTCATCACGCTTGTTACTATAATATCAAATCTAAACCTGGAACTTTTCATATATAGTTTGGAATCTATGGATACTATTAATCTCTCTCTCTTCCTTTTTTATTTTTTATTTTTATTGTGGCCGTAGAATGCTGAGGAATGTCATTTTTGTAATTTTATTGATGATATTGTTTGGGTCAGGTGTGCCATGGACAGAGGAGGAACACCGAGTATTTCTTATGGGGCTTGAGAAGCTAGGGAAGGGTGACTGGAGGGGCATCTCTAAGAATTTCGTGACTACAAAAACGCCAACCCAAGTAGCGAGTCATGCACAGAAATACTTTCTTCGGCAGAAAGGCTTCAATAAAAGAAAGCGCCGTCCCAGCCTCCTTGATGTGAGTAACAATAATACAAAACAAGATATCAATTTTCCCAACTAAATAATGAATGAGCTTCCTTAATTAACTGTCTGCTTTATTAAATTCTCGCTCGCAGGTGGGAACAGAAAAATTCTCACTTGAACCAAACAATACTTGCTTGTCTAAGCCAAGTGAAGCTTTTGGTCCATTTGGGTTTCCATCGGAGACAACTAAATTGACTTCAAATGATATAAGTTGCAGCAGCAAAAGGATTCGTCTTTCTGAGTGGCTTTCTTGTTATCATTCACTGCTTAATTGGCCTACCTCTTCCACTCTGACAAACTACACTCTTCAAAGCGCAGACCCTGATTTAGAACTCAAACTTGCAGCTCCAACGCCATTGGATGTTGGAGCTAAGACAACCATGCTCCGCAGGCCTTCCAAGTTGACATATTTATTAGCACACCAGAGTGAGAACGACACAAGAATAGCTTAGTTGTATTATATTTTTGACAAGTGCCATATTTTCTGCAATACCGTGCAAATTATGACAGTAAAGGAATGTTATGCCTATATTTCTTTGATGTGCCTCTTCCTGTTCGATCTAAGCTGCAAGTTAGATCAATATTGCCTTTTAAGGTTGTCCAATGAGTGCTCAGATCATGTCGTCATAAGATGGTTAAAGAGCATCATAGTACTTTCCGTTTTTTGTTGTAAGTTTTATTTCCTTCAATTATATAATTGTAAAGGATGAGAAGTGAAAGCCAAGATTTAATCATTCCAAATCCCATCAGTGGGACCGAAAATTAATATGAAGGAATAAACTAACATTCTTCTCAGAATGTGAAATGTGTGGTGTCCAAAATGACACTGCATTTGGACGTGTCTACTGCTTGTACCATTGCCAATCAATGTACAATATACCAGAAAGGAAAAAAAAAATTAAAAGTCACATGGAAAATTATTGAGGGGAACCTAACTTGGATTTTGTTTCCAGTATTACCACTGATTTTGTTCTGTTATTGCTATTAGCACTACAGAAGCATTGGGGCTTGAAAGGTGTTATAAATTTATAGGAGTGAAAATGCATACACAAACTTTGTCAAACTTTCATAAACCTAGTTCAAGATTTCAAGTAGTGCTTAATCCAATTTCTGTCACATAAATAATTTCTAAGACAACTTAATGAAGATGATTTTCCAGCAAGTGAGGACATTCACCTCAAAATCTACACGTGAATTGAATATCAGGATTCGATTGCTATACAAGAGAGGGAATCGTGGAGGGAGAGGGATATAGAGAGGTAAACGTCAGTATAGTAAGATGCTACAAAATGATATATTTTGATACATTTCAACTAGAGAATGGTGGCTAATTCACATCTTGCAATAGAAACTAGGATACAATTATCACCCCCAACCAGAAAAAGAAAAAAGGAACAAAAATATGACGAAAAAAAAATGAACGAATGTCAAGTGGAGTAGAAGAACGAATATGCTTCAACATAGCTTCACGTGTAAGTCTTCTTTGTCAGTTGAGTATCTTTCACTCTTCTATCCTTCCTCTCCCCTGTTTTTCCATTTCTGGGGTTTGGATGAGTTGCTCAATGTGTGTGGTCAGTTACGTATACAAATATTCACCATGGAATAGGTTCGGATCATACAACAAAACAATGCAGTTAGGTCAATTTCTTTTCAATACCTCGAAAACCCCGGCAAAATTATAGCTTCTTGTGCAAAAAAGGCAATTTCCTTGTCCAATAAATTGCTCATGAATCATGAGATTCTTGGTCCGTCAAAATTATGCGCAGCTTACCACTGTCTGTACGGAGGTTATCTACCTTAAATCCAATCTACATTCAGAAAAAAAAAAAGTTTAAGTATCTTCAGAATAATGAAGCAACATTTTAAGGGGAAAAATATCAAAGATACAGGCAGATGACTTTTCTGAAAAATAAAAGTGAAAGTATTCCCAGAAAAATAAGTTTATGATAAATGATTACCTCCACTGAACTGTCAGGAGAGAACCACCTCAACAGCACACCCAGATGTATTACAGCCGGAATTAGCTTGAAAAGTAAAGGAGTTGTCACCTGCAGATATAATCCCAGAAATTATTAGAGATTATTACTTCATACTCACAGTGGTACCACCGAGGTTAAAGCAATGAAACATCTTAATGGTTTGAGTTTTGGCTCTCTATTATCCTTAGAATTCTTGATATTACATTTTAGACATTTGCTAGACTTCTAGCCGATTGTAACTTAGACATGTGTGCCCACAACAGGATTTTCCCAAGATCCAGTTTGCAAGATGAACCATTAGTTAAAGTTCTTATGGACTTCGAGCCATTTCCTTGCATTGTCTTACTATTCTCAGCTAAATCTGTTATATTAGCATGATCACTAAATTTCAAGATCTACAAAACCCCAATAGTATCCCAGCAACTACAGTAACCTACAGTTTTCTATTTGTTTGCTGCCAGATCATATGGGACATATAGTAAATAGTTATAGATTTTTTTTTTTTTTCCAGGTTCCTTGTCCTCCATCTTATCAGCCAGAAGAAAGAAAATTGAGTTACAAAATTGTTGAATCCTAGTTTACAGAAAATAAATAATGAAGCATGCAAAGGTTAGAACTTTCATTCACAATAAAGTAGATATGATTTTGCTGACATCCATTATGAGTAAAACATAAAAGAAAGCTACAAAGACAATATGTTAATTATGGATCACAATAACTATTAATTCAAACATATGAAAAATATTCCATACCAGACTAAGAGCTGTGGTCCCAAGAAGCAGCAGATACAGTTTACCCTGAAAATAATTAAATATTAAGATCCGTATTGGCTAGTAATAGCTTCAAGTTTCAGTTCCAATGTATATCACCATGTCTAAGCTTAACGGTTCTCAATATTACAAACCCTTAGCATTTCAAAGAAGTGGCTATAGATACAAAGACCATGGTCATTGAACATCAGGCATGGATTTCATGAGAAACTTGGCAATAAACACTTGATTCTCACCATCAAACAGCCATTTAGCACTAACCTCAACTAGATGAAGATTGGAAGCACGGCTGAGAAGAACAAAAGCAAATTCTCCAATCTGTGCCATTGATATTCCAACCTATACATGTACATGGATTCAGGTACCTCAACTACTGAGAATAAGGAAAGATAACAGTACAACCAATCAAATTATTGAATAATTCTTACAAGAACAGCAGTCTTGTTGTTGTAACCAAATCCTTTCACAACAGCAGCAATTACGATTGTTTTTAAGACAATGACCAAAATCACAGATGCTAATAATATATCAACATGATTCCATAGAAAATGAACATGGATCAGCATTCCAATGCTGGAAAGGAAAAGAGCAGCGAACAGGTTGCGAATAGGTTCAATCTGAAAAATTAGTGAACATCAAGTCAGGTTTCTTCCACAAATTTAACTGACCACCAAATGCTGAGTCTAGGTTCTTGAAATAATCAGCAAAATTTTGTCAATATTCGTACATAGATGGGAACAAGATTGTATATTTGTATGCCAAAGACCAAGTAACAATAGAAAAAAGGAACAGCAAAGAATTTTTTTTTTTTGGGTACAAAAGGAAATTCTACTAATGTCCCTAATATTCATAATTTGTTGTCACATATGAGGGAGATGGATCACAAGGACCAGTGACTGTACTCCGCAAATGTATCTCAAAACTTTGTCCATCACATAGTGAGAAAATTATCATCCAATTTGCAAACCAATGAAAAGAGAAGGCAATATAATTGCATTCTAAAACATGGCCACGTATTCCTTCTTCAGGTGGTTAAACAATATATACAATCAAATCAGGTTAAATAACCAAATCTTTTTTGAAGTTGCATGTGGTCTGACACCAATATATAGTATATAAAGTGAGGTGTTTGTTGATATGTTTTCACGCATGCAATCATGCATACTTAACACTTCCTCATCATGTCAATGAGGAAGAAAGAACCACTTTACCATAGAAAGAACCACCCTTCCAAAAAAGAACAGAGAGAGGAAAAAGGATAAAGATCAATTTCAGCAACCAGCAACTATACATAGATATTTCTGACATATAGCCTTACTTGCTCGAGTGTATGTTGAGCCAGATCAGTGGTTGAAATCATTACTCCAGCAGCAAAGGAACCCAGTTCTAGACTTAGTCCCAGCTTATCACTACACTGAAAATATAAAAGCAATCAGATACAAGAGGCACTTGATGTGTCATAGTAACGTTATCATGCATGAGAACTTGCTTAAATTAAGTTACATGAATCAGGACAAAGGAGAAAACATAGGCCTTTTTTCTTCTTCTTTTTTATTTTTTTTTAAAAGAAAAAAAGATACACCAGCAGGGGACTAAGTGGTATGCATGACCACGCGTTTTCCACACCTACATTTTCTAGAGGAGCAACCATTATGATCAGATGCCAATTCCCATGCATTTGGCCTTCTCACAAGAACACATTCCTTTCTCTATGTTGGCATTCCAATTACCACGTCACAAGTTTCTTACTGAATATTAATTTCAGATGATAATTCAAAGATTCCATTTAGCTGATCTGGGTCCTTGGAACCAATGCAAATCCATATCTAATGGGTTTAAATTAAAAACAAAAGAGCATTTAATGGTTGTAATGCGCATGCAGAATTTCAGCTGAGGCACTGAGTAGCTGTTTAAAGGACGGATGTTTTCAATCTTAATACATGAAAATAATGCAGAAAGATGTTGAGTTAATGTTCATTTCCAGAACCTGTGAAAATACAGTGAACTATTATTTACTTACAAAAAACAAATGAAAATTAAAAGCATTCCAAAGAGAAACAAAGAAATTCAGGCAGAAGAAGAATTAGGAAGTGAACAAACCCAGGCTACAAGCAAGCAGAAAGCAACTGATGCCAACTGATAGAGCTCATTTGTCTGCACAAGCAAAAGATTATTACAGAACCAGATGAAAGAAAATGTATAAACCAATAATAAAACTTTCTACAGAACCAAATTCCAATTCAATTACACTTTCCCCACCATTTTAAAAGGGGAAAAAGAAAAGAATAGAAAGAAGCAACCATCTTCATAGTTGATTTTATGCTAAAAGTGGGATAACATAAACAAACCTGTGATGATAGACTTATCATCAGCTTAAGTAACCACAGAAGGCAAGTACGGGACAATATGGACAGAATTGAAAGAAATGCAATCAACATCACCAGCCTGGATAGGGAAAGGATTATCATCTCATCATTTCCCAGATAAAAACTCTAGGATGCATATTATTATTTTTCTTTGGGTGAGAATGAGAGGATAAATACAAAAAATGGCCAACGAACAAAAAAATCAGTAAAAGTTTAAGACTTCAACGGTTTTATACTTACAGCTTTATCATGGACATCAATCCTTGAAGAACACCTGAGGTGCCCCCCAGAACAGGAAGCAATGCAAAAAGCAATCCAACAGCACAATCCTTTAAGACAAAAGGTGTTCACAACACTTAATAGAGTATTTGATTGAGGTATTCATTTCTATATTGGCAAAATAGTGAAGAAAGAACAATATTGCATAGTTTCATCCACAACAAACTAAGTACCTGCAGAATAAGGGTCCCAATTGTTACTTGTCCATGAAGGGTGTTAGTAATATTCTTTTCCACAAAAAACTTCAAGACCTGTCCCAAAAATTGTGATTTAGCAACAGAAAATTGATCATAGGCCTTGAAAGGCATGTGTACTTTTTCATTTCAATGCATGGGACGGGATCACATATGATATGAGGTTATACCACTGCTGTTGAAGACATGGAAAGGAAAACACCAACAAAAACTCCCTCTGAAGCTTTACCACCACATAACTGCAAAAAGCATCCAACCAGCACTGCAGCATTCAGAATGTCATATAGCAAAGTCTACTTGTGCAAAAGATACTTAAAAGAAAACAAATTTGGCTGCCCTGAAACATCTGCTAAAAATGCAACATTACCCAACAGTCAAATTAGGAACGAGATATAAGGTTCCAAAAGAGAGAAAAAATTACCACAAAGCCTCCCTTATGAATTTATTACTTAGTTGATCACACTACTACTCCTTAAGCTTTAAATTTTAAGAACTATGATTACATCTTTTTGAATCTATATCACCTGTCACTGAAGCCATATAAGGCAAAATCGTTCCACTAGCACAAAACATCATGGATCATGTAAGATAATGAGGAAAGGAGATCCCAGAACGAAGGAAAAAAATCCAGAAAGAAAGATGATAAGATGCAAAACTACCAACTTTGACATCCTATGGAGATCTTTAGCCGGATTCAGTTGGTTTTCTCAAAACCTGATACTGAAGCAGAAACCCTTAATTCAATCAACATGCCTACCAAATTTCAAATAATAAAGCTGTAACTTACCATTTAATTTAGGAAATCAGTATTAATTAAGTAATAAATCGATGAGATAGAAATCAATTCAGATTAATTTAGAATATGGCATGAATGTCACTATAAGGAGATTTCACAATGCAAAGGTGGCCACTTGAATATTTGCATCCCATGATAAGTCACTGAATGGTTTAAGAAGAATTACAAACACAAAGCTCAGAGGAAGTGTCAATTATAATTATAAACATACCGAGGCAGTAACTCCACACAAGCACATAAATAAAAAAATTTGAAGTAGACCTCCTAGTATAGCAACTGCTCGAACAACACGAAGCTGAAATCATAGAAGTAAAAGGTATATAATGTAAAGTTAATTGTCATAGAAAAATCATAAAAAGAAAGAAAGAAAGAAAGAATAAATCAGAAACACAAGCCAACCTTTGTTGTGGAAAACTCCAGGCCCAATGCAAACAGAAGAAATATTACACCAAATTGAGCCACTGTTTCCACCTACATGGATAAATTATTTTTGATCTGATTTGAAAAAACCAATAAAAAGGTAGTATTTAGTCATAATTATAAGCATGCCATTACACCTGGTGGAAAAAATAAAGGGGAAACTACCAAAAAGAATAGCCTGGGAAGATATTTATCAGGAAGCAAACATTAACCACTTCTTGACTTGGTTAATGTTTCCCTCCTGGTAAATACTTTTCAAGAACTATCCCTTTCAATGTTTTCCAAAAGATAAATTTGATAAAAATTACTGGGGATAAATAAGCCTTGCGTTCTCCCAAAACCCAACAGGTACTATCATATTAGGACATCTTAATTTTGGTTATTAGAGGACAACACTCCCATTCTTGGTTGTAAATTGTGTTTCTAAGACCTTTTGCAATGATGAAATAACAACCTAAAAAGTGTCATTTAGTTGTCCTTTTTCAAAGATTAGATAAACTTTGGTAACAAATTCCAACAGAAGAAAAGATCAGATTAAAAAAAAAACCTCAAGTGAATCCTAGATATATAGAAACGATGTAAATAAGTATAAAGAAGCAATAGGGCAATATTGTAAAAAATCCTATCTACCTGAACCATTTCACTAATGAAGTTAAAGCCACCGGGTCCAACTATGGAGCCTGCTAGCAGATATCCAGTAATAACCTGTCAAATTATAGTTTGAGGTAAATCCTAGATGTTTAGGAGAAATAATACTAAAACATATCTTAAGATTGCAGTTGTCAAGAACTAGTTCAGAGCAAGAATGTTCAGACCGGTTGTCCAACAAAAGCAAACGCAACACCACCACAAGTTGCTGAAACAATAGCAACTACCAAGTCTGAGATCAATCTACAATGCAGTAATGAAACAAATTCACGTAAGTAATCTGTCTATTTATGCTGAAAGCAGAATAAGTACAATGGGTTTACCTTAAATCTAGCTGCAGCACCGGATACTTAGATTTAAAGTTAGAAATTATAAAGACATTGTCCTGAAAGAAGAAGAAGTTATTGATTTAGAATTTGCAAAAGCCAATTGAATATCCAAGAAGAACAAGCCTATCATTGAGCCATCTCACCTTTCGATCAATCAACGTTGGTGTATCTTCAGCTCTATTATCATTGTCCAAATTGAATACATGGTGGAGTTGAAATGACCTGTAAGTTTAGGAATGCAATTAACTATATTGAAATAATGCTCAATACCAGGCGGCCAGTTTAAGTAATTGGTAAATACACATAAACTACTAACTTAAAACTTGAAATATGTACTTTTCCTCTTTTGTATCATTCTTCTTTGGCTTGACTCTGGCCACAGTTTCCAGAACTGCCTGATCCACACAGAAGGCAAGAAGATACACTCAGCTTATTATTAAGCTCAGAAATATCTAATAATTTGGTATGATGGAAGTGAAATTGATACAAGACTAAATCCCAAGGCACCACTAATAGCTTGAAACACAGCCACATCAAAACTTTCAATGAAGAATGCGCAATACAATGCAGGACTCATGCATTCCAGATGTATACGATATATCACATACATAAAATATGGTGATTCAACTAATATTGGTCATATAAATTTTTTTATTGAACCATCAATGAAGAAAATGTATAGTGCTTTTCTTTTATAAGATAAAGGCTATCCCAAGCATGTCATCATAGTTAATAATCTCCCATGAATCAAATTAGTTTATCAATATCTGTAGTCAAGAGTTATGTTAGAATCAACCTGTTGTTCTGCTACACTGTTGTTGAAGCTTCCTGCATCAGCAGCTGCTGGTAAGAAGGGGCATAAAGAAAAACTAACCGTTAGGATAATTTAAAATGTTTCAAATCTATATATCATATGTAAAAATCAAAATTAAGAATAGGCAACAGAAGGTACGACCCTACCCTCCCTCCCACAAAGCCCTAAAGAAGAGCAAGAAAAAGAATGTGAATCAGAAGGTACAAGAAAATGACTGTGCCATCAAAGTGAGCTAACCAAATGCATGGCTGATGTTAATAGATCAGGTTTGATGATTTGAAAAGAAATGAAAATTGCAAGGATAACACAGAAGAGGTTTCGGAAGAAATCATAAACTATTACACTAAGATGATTAAAAACAACAAATTGGCAAAACGCATCCAAGTTGTACATTATTTTAAACGAAAGAAACAGAATTCAATGTCACTTTTGTATCATTTGATTTGATACTGATAACTTATAGTAAACTGGAAGAGCATTATGCGCAGTTATTCTCAATGTTCATTTAATTTCCAAGCAACCAAATCCAAAGAGGGAAGCAATTTTAATCCCAAATAAACCGTTGAACAACCAAAAACAGCTCGAATCTCCGAACCTTCATTTTGATCGTTCTCAGTGAACTCGTGCTCCAGAGCTCGATCAATCATGTCGGCGAAGCTACCTTCCCTTGGCCTGGACAAGGAAACATTAGACTCGGTTGTATTTACTTGGTCGAGCCGATCCGACTCAGCTGGCCGTAGAGCGAGTGAGAAGGAAGGAAGCAAAAGAATGAACAGAGTAGACATAAACAGCAAGCGGTTGTCACAGTAGCTGAACGACGGTGATGGTGATCTTCTGGACATTTTTACGCCGGCACACGCAGGTTACCAGTGCGTGCTCGGTCGCCGGCGTTCACAAAAGTACGATACTCTCAGATAGAGGGAGAGATTGGGGCAGTTAGACAAGTAAAAACAACGAGGACCAAGAAGGACAGCGAGGTGAAGGGTCAACTTGTAGTCATTTATTGTTTATTATGCGAGATGCGACAACTTGTGGCCTTGCATTGACGATGGTGCCCTCGTCTTCCGGGGGCTAATCTGTAAATTCAACTGCCTTAATTGGGCGAGCAATTTTCCATATTTGTTTGTACTAATACGGTTATTCATAAATATAATTATTAGTTGAGTAAGTTGGATTAGTTAAAGTGGTAATCTTATGAGATCGGAACCAATTTGTTTCGTCATCTTAATACCTTTTATTCCTTTTTTGGCCATGGTCATCTTTATACCTGAAGCTAATGCTCTTTGTCACCACTTCCACGTGTGTACATGAGCGTTTGATTGCACGGACCCTACACGTGACGCCCTCCCAAGTTGCTAATTAATAATTTTCTATTTTTTTCTACTCTGGTACTATTAATTAATGTTTTTACCTTTTTCGACGCTGTCTGTGGAAGATAGCGAGTATCGAAATAACGCAATTGGATGTTGTGATTATTATGAGCTCCCCTCGTCTTCTTAGATTTGCAGTTTCCATCTACCTACCAGTACCACAAATGATTTGCAGTTTCCATCAAAACAGATTTTGGAATTTTTTTTTTTTCAGAATTTCTTTGTCTTTTCACTGTTTTCAAAAGATAAACAAAGAGTAGCCTTGTATTGAAAGATGCTTAATCAAATTACTTGTTAATAAAATGAATTAACAATAGCAACAAGGTACCTGGTAAGAATGTTCCTTATTTTGCTTGTTACTGATGCTCTCACTGTCTACTATCGTTTGTATATTAAATATTTGAAATTTGAGCCTTCATGTCTTCTGGAAAATATATCCAGATTTGGTTCGACTCGTGGAAATCATAAGACCTTGGCCGAACCTTCATGTCCCTTATTATATACGCTCATGTTGGGGCAGTCATCGTCTTTAAATAACAAAATCTTCAATTTAACGCCAAAAAAAAAAAAGGCTTAATGTACTTTTAGAATAGAAATAAATAACGATAATGACCAAAAACAAAAGATAACAAGAATAATTGATAATTTTTAGAATCTGAACAGATACAATATTTATTCAGTTTGAGAAGTCATGGTTATTTTTTAGTTAGAAATATGATTAATGTGTTCTTGGTCTTGAAAAATTAAATCACTAAATATATGTTAAAACATAATTTTTTATAAAATAAAAAAAGACATGATATAGAAAATGTGTTAAAAAGTAATTTTTTCAAATTTACTTTTTTAACACGTTTTCTTATATTATAACATTATTATATTTTATAAAAAAATGTGTATTTAAATATATACTAAATGATTCAATTTTTTGAAATTTTCGTAATAATACTAAAATTACATTGTAAGTCCCATTAAAATCTACCCAACCAAAGTAAGAGTAGCATAATCCTCACCCTTAAAAATTATCAAGCTATCTTATCAGGTCATTTCCGAAAGAAGAAAATATATTAACGTTCAAGGAAGCTGTACTAAATGAAAGTATGAAAACCTTACTGATATTCAAAAGATTACATTCTTAGAGATATTGATATTTGAAGCACGCCCAGGAGAAGAAATATTTGAAGCACGCTGAGACATCATTGATGCATTAATTCGTATTCAAGTTCCACACACGGAAATCTAATTATTTACAACTCATTTATGTAGCATACATTTTCACCCACATACATTACTTACAATACAAATCATACATGTAATACACATTTCTCTATAAATTTGTAACTTTTTTATGAAGAATTATGCATAAAAAATTCACCAATATTGCAACACTCTTATCCAGACAACAGGAGGATCCAAAACTCTAACACGCGGACCACTTGAGGGTTTAGGTCAATCACATAGGATAGTGCAGACTGCAGAAGCATCTTATGTAGCCTTTGAATCTTCACCCGTATCTATCAAGCATTTCTTCGATAGATTGACTATGGAATCTGCGATGACTCTGGCACTGGACTTCATGTAACCACCTGAAGCAGGGAAGGACGAACTATGAGCACCCGGTAAAAGTGTTACTAAAACTTTCTACGGGAAGATTAGATGAGACTTTTTTTTTTAAGTTTCCACGAAAAAGTTGTCAATTGAGTAACTTCAGATTGTCCACCAGTTCCACAACGAGTTACCGAGGACCCAGTTCCATTAAGTCACAACCATATCAGTAACATGAGAATTTTGGGGAAACTACCAGAAAAGGTCCCTCCAACTCAAATGTGATGATTAAATGATCAGTGCCTAAACGATATTTATATATGCAGAAGGACTAAATATAATTCAGAGATGAGTACGTCATTCAATCATTTCTAAGTGAACCAAATTATTTAAGGCTTTTTGGTAAAGGACTTTGCTAATATAGCTTTTCAATGCTACATGTATAATTTGGTAATATGCAGCTCTTCCAGGATGGAAGTTGTCACACTGCATCTCAGTCGATGAATGGATTATTTTTGCAAAGATGCGGAATGCTAAGGTCATATTGAGCAGACTGAAAAATGTAATCAAGGTGGCTTTTGCTAATCGAATTGAGTTTCATACGGCATGTGTAAACGCCCCCACTGGGAAGAGGAAAGGGAGAGGCAGAGAAACAGTGAACCTGATGTGAGCATGACAATAGGAATGTTCTTCTCACGAGCAAATCGAAAAACTTTCTCATCTCTGAAAGCAATCCCTTCAGGACTGATCTGCAAGTAGAAGCCAACATAAACGTCTATGGTAAATAATAAAAGGAACCAACTAAACGCGATTCATAACAATGACTAATTCCTTTTCACATAGAAACAACGGGTCTACAGAAGATGACTGACCAGCCGACTAAAGTTAAAAGGAGTTGATTTTGTTACTGCAATGAAGTGAATCCAATAATGACATTACCTTCAACCTGCCTAAAGGATCACCATCTAGGACGTCAGTTCCAGCATTATAAACTATCAACTCAGGGTCAAACCTTTGCCCAGCAACCTTGAATCACATGGAAAGAAATAGACAAATAAATTAAAGGTCCGAATATCAAAGCCAGCATAGTTTTTTCAACTGATTAATTCTACAAAATGATATCTGATGGTATTATTCTTAGTTTCTTACCATACCTAGTTCAATGTCAGGCATATCACAGATCACATAATTTAATTAATTAATTTATTTTTTTTAAAAAAGAGTCCATGGCGAAGTCTTTCAATGTATGTAATCAAAGGCATAGTTACGAAGATTGTCATCAGCATTCTTTCAGTAAAGCACGCACATTTTACACCTTAAGAAATCACCTAGGTGGTGTTTGGTATCAGTTATTCACTTGCCTGGGAATCCTTACTTTCCTGGGAATAGGATTCTTAGGAATGAGATTACTAGGAAAGTTGATATTCCCATGTTTGGTTATCACTTAATTTTCCTGGGAATAATATCCACCCTCTCCCTCCCTCCCTCCCTCTCTCTCTCTCTCACAGCCCTCCCCCTGCTCCGCACCCTCCCTCTCTCTCTCCCTCCCTCCCCCTCTCTCTCTCTCCAAATTTTACTCAGCCAAAATTCAAAATAAGAAAATCCCAAAAGGAAAAATCAAATTCAAAATAAAGATTCAAATGTTTGTGATTGCAAAAAGGAATTACCTCTGGTTTTTGGAGGTACCATAGGATGATTTTCTGCGGTTTTTGGAGGTAGATTTCTGACCATCCATGGCCAATCTTTTGCTGGGTTTCAAGGAGTTGGGTACGGATTTACAAGTCAAATATGGAGTTTGTTAAGAGATGGCTATGGGTGATTTTCGGGTCTTGACTCTTGAGATTGAGAGGTAGGAAAGCAAGAGAGGAGGAAAAGGAATACAAGGTGACCATTGTTTTTTTGGTTTTGGAGATCAACAAATCGAAATGGGTAACTCATATCTCTGACTCCCATCCCATGAAATGAAAATTATATAATACATAATCCATGGTTGGAGGAAGAAGAGTAAAAATGAAAGCGAGGAGGGAGAGAAAGAGAGAGGTATCAGACTTTCATATGCAATGTCACAAAAAAATTACTGGCGCTGGGCGTTGCGAACCCAGCACTGAGCGCTGGCACCTTCGTTCCCAGGAAAGTTGGATTCCCACCTCTTGAGGTGGGTAAGTTTTTTTCCTCCTTTATGTACAAATTGACATTCCCAGGTATCCTTTATTCCCGGGAATGTTTTTTTATTTCTTGTACCAAACATGAGAAACTTGTATTCCCACCTCACTTTTCCAGGAATCTTAAAACTTTCCTGATACCAAACACCACCCTAGAGTAATCCTGCTGAGCCTTGAACATGTTTGAGAAGGTACAGCACAAATCAAACAAACACTTCAAGACAGGGTTACTAAGAAGTTCCTAGCCAAAATTATGATGAGTAGATAGGATATAGCAATACACAAAATCCAAAAATTGTATGGATATGCCTAACCTAGTTGCCTAGTGAATTCATTCAAATTAAACCCACAAACACTAGAGGATAAAAAAGTTATCAATGACAACAGAAACATTAACATACCTCAAGTGCTTCATCTAATTTCTCCAAGTACTCTTCTGTAAGTGTCTCACTCTGGAAGTTCAGGGAAGAACAACCAATTTATAGTAGAGGCAGATCACAAGCAAATATGATCTAGGTTTTCATTGAGATAATGAATACGTACCTTTACTTCAACTTTCTGATCTATATATCCCCTTGCCTCATAAGCCTAATAAAGAAAGCAAAAAAGCAAAGGTAAGAGATTGTAATAAGCTCACTTGAAGATAGTAATGTAGCCATATCAGAACAGATGTCCATCTCAAAGTAATCACAAAAACAATTAACTGTTGTTAATGCAACACCTTCATATACAAACTTTAGGCACCTTTTTCTATTAGCCAAGTTTGTGGAACAAACAGTAGTACTCCAACATAATCACAAAGCATTGTTATTTACAACATAATTGCTTCAATTTTAATTTCTACAGAAATCCATTTTTTAATAATTGAATTAGTAGGAATCATTTCCTGTGCATGTCAATCAGTTTTTTAAGTCGTTTTCAGGTGCAATCAAAGGGTTTCAATGGTCAAGTTTAACATGCATTATCCATTTCCAAGCAGCTTAATACTTTTTTGACCATTGGTTATCGAAAGAAAAAGAGGAAAAATTGCATTATAAGGTTTTTAAGCCACAGACCACAATGGGTTACACAGGCAAAAACTTTCTTCCTTCCCACTAAGAAAAAGGCACGATAAAAAACCAAAAACCTGGTATAATCCTCAGGATCCTAGCAGCATGATACCCATCATCCTTGAAGGAATGAAGCGGATAAGAAAAAGGAGAAGAGAAGAAAAATTGCTTCATGAAATAGAAAAATATAATTTCATACCACAAAAAGATATATATATATAGCAAATCTAAGAGCAGCTGACTTACAAAAGGATATATTTCAGGGTTGTACATATCCAGGATATAGACCCGGCCTGCCATTACAAACTCTATTATTGAAAGCCTAAGAGATATAAACTCAAACACCAGGAGAGAATTTTTTAACCATACTGTCATTGGCAAAATCCATTTCATGACCATTTCCTTGATGTGCATCAAGATCAACGATCATCACCCTGTAAATTTTGCAGACAATCAGAGAAAAAACATTTGTACAAGGAAGTGTGACTTAGTAGTAGCTGCTAACACGTAACTGTAAAACCAAGATATGAGAGTACCTTGATATATTAAGTCGAACAAAAGCAAAGTGGATGCAAAGAGAAATATCTGCATATGCACAAAATCCTCCTCCTTTTTCTGCAGAACAATGATGGAAACCTCCTCCTACATTGATGGCCCATCCTCTCTCCCTTGCAAGTTTTGCTGCCAATATTGTTCCCCCAACCTGCCATAGAATATCAGTGAGACCCTAGTTTCAGAAAAGCTAAAAAAAAATTAATAGAATTGCTACTTCACCTGTTTCCGGAATGGGAAAAGAACTTTTTGCTGCACAAGACAATTGGGAAATAGTGCCACAGGAGGGACCTATATTTAAGAAGTTCATAACTTCACATTATTAAATAGTCTTTGATATGTCCGAAGTATGTAACCTCAGCAACTACCATTCAAGCAGAGGACAAGCACTCCATAAAAAATCAATCAAAAGCACATGGTTCTCCCATGGAAAAAAAAATAATGGAAACAATAACACAAAAGCCTTCCATCACCATTATATCAGTTTCTTACTCCTCCATCATGTAAAGATAGAGTTTTGTAGTAACTTAGACACACCCTTAAGTAAAAATATAGGCGGGAGTCCGACAGTTTGGGAAAAGGAGGCAATGATAATTATAGGGGACATGCAAAGTAAATTCCTCTAGTCTACAAGTATAAGCTAGTGGAAAGTACCTCAATTATCGTAGCAATATATGAACTGTTCTTCAGGCTATTCAAGTATGATTCTGAATGCACCTATTCGAAAAAAAAGATGCTTTAGCACTATTGCACCACATTCTGCTCAAATTACATCATTTAAGTACATTGCTTGTTGCTCTATATGCATTATCCAAATTGCAGGCAAAATTATCAGTTCAGTAACATTATGGATCAGAATATAAACCATCAAAGAAACATGAAAAATATTTCTTCTTTTGGGGTGGGAGGGGGTTGTAAAATTCTCATCCTTTTATAATTACAACACACGTATATAAAATAACTCAATACTGATTTTAGAAAAATAATATAATAAGCACCAAAACAAAATTTGTCAAACCACTTCCTTTGTTTGAGTTTTTTTTTTTTTTTTTTTTTCCAAAATATTCCACACGTATGGCTGGTATTTTTCCATTGACAGTGTCTATGTAGCATATTAAGGAACATAGTGATTACCACCAGGAGATCATCTTTTGAGGCTTCCAAAGGCTCAATAATGCTATTTTTGTGTAGAATACCAAATGAGATGAGGAATCGACAAATGCGTCCCCACTTAGATGAATCAAATGGGTGCCTATATCAATCAAGAAACAAAGGGAAGCAAAGTTACCAAATCAGATTCAGCCCATAAAGTCAGATCAGAACTCATGACAATTCCTACGGCTGGCAATATTATTGACAAGAATAATTCTACTTGGACAACTCCTATTACAATTGTCCAAAAGGCTTGAGTTTAACAACAAACAAGTTTAAGTGGGCAACTTGAATTCAAATGAAGCCATTTGTACATGTCTGCAGTCTGCACGGTTATGAATGTAAGTGTTGTGTAGGTAACCATAATCTATCGAAAATCAATCCATGTCAAATGCAATGTTTAGAAACCCCATGCCACGAAGATCTTGAGAAAGACAGAAATAAACACCCCCCACCCCCTCTCTCCTCCCCCAAAATAGAAAATCCCAACAATACAGCTTAAAGCAAACAAAGTAGCTCAATATTGCCACGTTTACCTCCAAAAATATCGGCCACATCAAACTTTTACTTGAAATATTTAACTAACTTAATATATTATTATCAGCCGTCAAATTGACAACCCAGAATTCTCTTAAGAGTATCAGCATCTAATTTTGGCTGTGCCAATTTCCATTGCGAAAATAATGCTCAAATAAAACAGGAATATATCTATACACATGTTTCCGCCAGCTTGCTAGTCACGAATTAAGAGCTTTTGTTGTACTTTTACCTGGCGCCATCCATAAAAATAAATACATAAAGCAGAAAATAAAATTAGAAGGAAGTACAAATTGAGCTTCCTCGGAGTCACGGAAAATGATCAAATACAGCAACTAGTAATTTAGTAAGAAGCTAAGTGTATGATTTCTTACAGTTTCTCTACGCCGAGAAACGATATATCGTAGGACTCAGAGTAGATAAGGGGAACCTGATTCATCAAAGTTTTGAGTCCAAAAATCATATTCAAAGCGCATAGACATGTATAAGTATGTGTAATTTACCTTGGAGATAGGTGCATCGAAGTAGAGCTTGCTTGAGAGGATACGGCTGCGGCGCAGATTCTCGGCGTCGTTTACTGTAGAAGAAGAGGACATTGATGAAGCAGGGGATAATCTAGAGTTTCGGTGGGTAGCGAATGTGAGAGACTTTCACGGTAGCCAATGTAATGACCAAGAAAATGACCGACTTAGAGAGATTCCCAGTCGACTCGATTACTAGGAATAAAATTCATCAAAACTCAGTAGCACAGGAACTTGCGTAACTCGTCTCCAAGTGAGTTAACAGAGAGACGATACTGGCAAAGTTTGAGGGAATTTTGCAGGCGGAACTGACTCGCCCTGCATAACGAAGCGGTTGTCTTAGACGACTCATTCCCGATTCACGTCAGAAATTGCAACTCGTGACTCTCTAGTAATCTGTTTTTTATTTGCTGTGGCGGTATTGGGTAGCTATGGACCAAAATGGCCCATATTCTTGACAGGCTAGGAAAAAGCCCATCTACTTCTCATGGGCTAGACCATTACCAGTTAGGAAGTGGATCTAGTAAGGTTTAAACGCCTCTTCGAACAGGCCCAGACATTCATGAGACATAAATTCTGGCGCATTTAGTGGATTCATGAGACATCAATCCGTCATTCGACAAAGTCACCGAGTTAATCTGCCATTAGGCCTGTAGTTTTTTGATAAGGATAAATCCGCTAGTTGAGTTTGGCAGAATGAGCGTAGTCCTATTATGAAATAATATTTATTAAAAATTTTCTTATTTTGATAAAATATTTGAAAATTACCCTTAATTATTAAATTATTTTAAAAATATATTATTTGTGTGATTTAGTCTAAAACTAAGAATGAATCATTTTTTTGAAAAAAAAAAGGTCTATAATTTTATATTATTTTTGGCCAAACCCGCATAGATTTTTACAAGTCAGAGACAACAAAAGATACACACTCTGACGTTTTAGAAAACGCCGATGGATTCCGCCGTAAGTGAACATTACATTAAATTCCTCTCTTTACGCTATCCTTTTCGGGTCTTTATCCATATGAAATATATTTACCAACGTTTTCTAATTTATGTTTTTTGAGTTGTAAATTTCATTTCATAAATGAGTGCTCTTGCAGAGATCGAGCTCTTTGACGATAGGAGAGCGGGTCTGTGCGGCGTTCATACCATTAATAGCTATAATTGAGGTTTTGATGTTCGGTATTGCCGATTGTTTCAACTATCGGCCACGCATTCAGAAACGCCGCTACGGTGCCAAGTATATGGCGCGGCTCGCTCAAGAAACAAGATGTAACTCCTTCCTTCTTCCATTAATTGATTTATGTTTCTGATTAGTTTTCATGGCTGTTCGACTTTTAGGGCTGTTTATGGTTGGTAAATTACAAATGGATAACCAGCTTGTCATCCATGTTTTCAAGAATGTTGGATGGTTAGTTATTTAATCATTCTTTTTTCTTTATTGTTGAGAATGTTGGGATGCCACCTCTGATCGGTCACTTGCATATTCCTAAATGCACCTTTTCATGGGGATCAAAGCTCTACTTATTCATTGGCCAACAAAATAAATGGAAAGCTCCAGGATATTAAATTATATTCTACACCTAAGGAATGGAAGTGGCAACTTCTGCACTTCAAGTGAAAGTTTCCCCTGCATAAAGATGCCCAAATTCCTCTCTCTCCATCGCACATTGAAATCAAATTCACATCAAGAGGGGATAAAAAATTGGATTTTAGTTTGAATCACACCTAAATTTGCTTTTAGTATATTGTGGTACGTGCTTTTCAAAACATATAATTAACCTTTACTCATAATGCCACAGTGCAACCACTGACTATAGATAGGATGAACATGCCTTTTTGGCTCTGATGATTTGTTTGAATTAAATGGGTTAAGTATTATTTCTCAGAGGGCTAATATACCCTTTGCGTATGTTGGTTACTTATTTGTAAGTGTTGTTCTTTGGGATGAAAAGAACAAATTGTGTAATAGAAGTTTTCAACTTTTATATATAAATGGTTCTAAAGGATTGCCTTGGCTGGTGGTAATAATGCAGTTACTGTTAATGAAGTGGAGGCATTGTATGAGCCGTTTAAGAGGTTAAGTGGCTCGATAATTGATGATGGTTTGATTCACAAGGTAAATTGATCTGTCAAGTGGAATTGCATCCTTGGTTTTTACTCTTGACTGCAAATATTTACTGCCTTGCTTTTTCTCAGCACTTCCCCAATACTTTGGCTCTGATTGCCAGGTGTTTCTTCTTTATTTTTTGGGTGTGAGAGAGAACAGCAACACCTTCTAGACACCGCCCCTTATTATCTCATTTGAATTAAAATCATTATTGATATTTGCTGAAAAAGGCTTTTGAATTGTGGCTGGATTTTACTAAAAGTAGCATACAATGCTTAAGCAATACTTAGGATTTGATAGTGCAAATATTGCATATAATGAAGAAAACCTTTCTATTTGCATATGTCCAACAAAGTGGGGTTTGGGTTTTATATGCTTTAAACACGCCCCCCCAAAAAAAAAAAGGAAACCGAAGTTGGCTGCCAAAAAATGAATATACTAAAATTATCAAGTGTGATTATTAGTAACGATCTTTTTTATGAAAGCAATTGATAGGATTTTAATATTTTTGTCTTCCAATGGTCATAATTAATTGCATGTATCTTCTAGTGCAGGAGGAACTTCAATTAGCCCTACTTCAAACTCAATATGGAGAAAATCTTTTCCTGGATCGAGTGAGCAACTCTTTTATTTTTCAAAACCGTGCTATTTTCTTCATGTTGGTTGCTTTTGGAAATGACAGATTATGACTGAATTACTGTGATAGTTTGCAGTACGCTGACTACATGGAGATAGAATAACTTCAATGAGCGTATCAATTTTAGTTGTTTTACTTTTTTCTTTCTGAAAGAATTTTGTTACCTGTTTTGGCTGTAAGCGTCACATAAAAGTTGCCAGTTTTAATGATTTGTTACCCTTATGACTGTTGGCCAAATGGTGGAGATATGTCAAAAATCCTAGAGAAACATGATCTACATTTTTTCCCTTTAGAAATTTATGAGTTGGAACTCTTAGCATCCAACTAAGGCACAACTTGACATGAAACATACATGCACATGCACACGCATGCCGGCACTTGGAAACTTTTAAGATACTTTATTTTCTTGCATCCAATAAGACTTTCATGATTCACCCATAATGCCTTAAGTACTAATATGTTGAACTTTTTTTTGTTTCTTCTATAGGTTTTTGATCTTTTTGATGAAAAGAGAAATGGTGTTATCGAGTTTGATGAATTTGTCCGTGCATTCAGTGTTTTCCATCCTAATACCTCTATAGAAGAAAAAACTGATTGTACGTTCAAATTCTTGACAATCTTTTTGCTCTCATGCAATAAACTCAAATTGTTTTTAACCTCTCATCTCTACTTTTTAATGATCTTTTGCAGTTGCATTTAGGCTGTACGATCTAAGGCAAACTGGGTCAATTGAGCGAGAAGAAGTGGGTGTGCAAAGTTCGTTTAATCCTTCGCAATTGTTGGCAAAATCTGATGTTAAATTTAGCTAATACCTGTTGAGTGCATCCTAGGCTTGTGCTTATAGTTAGGTGGGTTTGCCTGGTTTCAGGTCAAGCAAATGGTTATTGCCATCTTGATGGAATCTGACATGAAACTTTCAGATGATTTTATTGAAGCTATTGTTGACAAGGTGAGATTCTTTTCAGATATAAAAATTTAGCTGCAAGCGGTCATTTTATTTATAGGTTCTTGACTTTTCTACAGACATTTGCTGATGCTGATCAGGACCAGGATGGTAAAATTAGTAAAGAAGACTGGAAAATTTTTGTGACTCGAAATCCATCCCTCCTGAAGCACATGACCCTTCCTTATTTGAAGTATGAAATTTGTCTGTCATTTTACCTCCTTTTCAGTTTACTTTTACATTCCCAAATTCCCCCCTTCTGTGAAACATTCTTTCGTGATCATCATTCATCATCCTTAGTCGGTTTTTTCATGAAAAGAGGGGAAAGTCCTCTCAAACTACTAAATGTGATTGTTTTACTTCTTTGTCTCCCAGGGATATCACTTCTGTGTTTCCGAGTTTTATTTTTAACACGGAGGTTGAAGATTGAGAGCAAAAAGGGTTTTAGAGCAGATTAAATTAGTAATGTCATTCCGAATGCATCAGTGCGTTTACCCCTCTGCCAAAATATTCGAGATTTTGCGATTAAAAGTTCTATTCAGGCCCAAGACTTGATGCCTCATTGCTGCAAAGGGGAAGAAAGAGCGAAGTATTTCCCTACAACCTGGGTCCACTCACTGCATGATTCTTGCAATCTTCCCCAGAAGCCGAATTTGATTTTTATGGCAGAATGTTAATTAGAATGCTCAGCTTCGTAACTTATAGTACCTCGATCTCTGACCAGCTGTGTGCCTTCACACAATCTAAAAACATCTGACTGGTTCGGAGAAGTGATATATCTGTATCAAGTATTACTTACTATCTATCAAAGAAATTGTATAGCAGATTCGTGCATTTCAGGTTTTCCCAATTACCACAAATATTTGAAAGAGGTTGCAAAAATTGTTTTGTTTGATTTTACTAGCAATAATGTATTTGTAAACTGTCAGTTTATGATTAATTCATCTAATCGAACATGAAAGGAAAAGAAGAAAAAAAACAATGGAAAGGGGATGGCGTAAAGAGGGAGGGAAGGGGAAATGGGTGAGAATGTTTTTCAATTAAAGTCGTCAGAGAAACTAACCTGCAAACTAAAGTCGTGAGTAGCAGTCACGACTTCAGCACAAGGTCGTCAAATCTAATGATGGTTTCAGTGCATGAAAATAAACAAAAAAAAAATAAAAAAGTCTGATTGCGTTTTTCTTTTTCTATAATAAATCTCTGATCTATGAGAGTCGGCGCTTGAGATGAACGCATGCTGCAATCGCTGATACCGCCTTCCGTCTAGGCCACGAGTACAATATTCCTCGTGTCAATCTCAACGCTACCCGAACCCGAAGTGTTAGTTGTAGTTGTAGCTCTCATTATTCTTCCTCTTTTGGTTTTCGACTCGACTGCATCTAAACCAAGTAGAAGGCAGAAGAAAAGAGAGAAAGCAATNCTATAATAAATCTCTGATCTATGAGAGTCGGCGCTTGAGATGAACGCACGCTGCAATCGCTGATACCGCCTTCCGTCTAGGCCACGAGTACAATATTCCTCGTGTCAATCTCAACGCTACCCGAACCCGAAGTGTTAGTTGTAGTTGTAGCTCTCATCATTCTTCCTCTTTTGGTTTTCGACTCGACTGCATCTAAACCAAGTAGAAGGCAGAAGAAAAGAGAGAAAGCAATGGCAGACAAGCCAAGCCGAGCTCTGGTCTTGTTTGGAGACGGGTTGGCTCGCTTTATCGACCCATCACACACTCACCTTCATGCTCTCGCGTTCAAAGCTTTATGCGGTTTCTTGAGCCTCCCCAATTCTCCTCCCTCAGGTTCACCCTATACCCTGCTTGCATTTCGAGTAATCTATCATACATGAACAATTATTTGAGCAACACTCAGTTTTCACTTTCAAATTTCGTCTTGCAGAATATTTGTGTATCCAAATTATGTGTCTGCCTCCCCCTGATTGTCAAAGGAAATCATATCCGAGTAATGCGTGAAAATGTTGTGTTTGGAAATTAAGAAAGCACCTTTGTGATTGGCAAAATTATCGTTAGTTTAAAAAACATTACCATACTTTGTCCATGATTCTTCCAAAACCATATTATAAAAATGTCAATATATGAGCCAGTGATCAGAATAATCTTTACGATTATAGTTCTGAATTGGGTAGCCGAGCCGGCAAAGTGATCTGAAAGGTTTCTGTGATTATGACCTTCTCATCCTAAATTAGTAAATTGCCTTTTATGGCGAATAAATTTCGGAAGGATCGTCGGCTTTGCAATCACTCTCCGGAGCCACGGTCTCAAAAATTATACTAGGATGTCGTTGAGTGGGCCAAAAAACAATGCATATTTATATAATTATTATTATATTTTATTGTTAAATTCAGTGTTACGAATAGTCACATGAGAGTGATGTGGGTGTTAAGGGGAAAAATTGTAGTTGCTAGTTCATGTCAAAGATTTGTACCCTCTTGCTTGTCTTACTTTTGCCATTTGTTGCCTCTGTGACATTTGGATTCACTTGAATATAGTTTTCAGAAAGCGAGGATGAGAGGATAATTAGAGAGTTTGCTGTGCTGCTGGATGGATGTGAGACTTACTTAAATACGGTGAGATCCATTGATGGATGATGCCTTGCATTAGAGAAACTGGCTTCTTGATGACATTTCATTAACAGTTTTTATTCCTTTTTAGAGTGGCCAAATGACTGATGATGACAGTCAAAAGATTCTGATAAAGCAAACTCTACCTGATAGGTATTCTCTTTTTCTGTTTTCCTCATTTTGTTATAATGTTGATTTATAGCAAAGCCCTATCAGCCAAAGTACTTCCTTTCTGACTTCAGGTTTATGGGAATGAAAGCGGCTATACTGACAAACAATACCAGCTTGAAATCTTTTAGTGCCAAACTTGGATTCAGTGTACTCCAATTAGATGAGTTAGTGAAAGCTTCTATTGCTGAAGTTAATGTTCTGGCCCTTGAGTTGCTTAAGTTGCTTGGCTTTCAAGAAGGGAAGGTTCAGGAGAATAATCGCTTTGATATTGTTTTCTTTCACATTGGAGCTGGTGAGAATGTGAATGGTAATGAACAGAAAGTGATGGCTGCTGACCTGGAATATATCAATGCCTTGGTTGGTGGGATATTGTGCCAAACCCAACCTGGATCTGACATCAGTCTTCGTCTGCACTTGTCCCTTGTCATGAGCTATGGGAATATCCCGGAGGACGATGACTCCAAGTTTTCAGTTTCAGAGAGTGCTGATGCAAAGAACCCTTACCTTCCAGTGCTTTTCCCTTCCCAGAGTTACACCATGAAAGGAGAAATTCCTCGGAAGAATGTCAGGTAGTTTTTAGTATAGTAATTACGAATCTCAGTAATAACCCCCCCCCCCCCCNTTTTTTTTTTTCTTTTTTATGGGACCGTCAGCAGATCCACTTCATTTCCAATGATGCAGGCACCACTGCCACATGTTGATCGCCCAATGTCAGGATGGTGTGACTCGCAAGGATTGTGCCGAGAGGTTTTCTTTCAAGGACTTCAAGGAGGTATAACTTTGGGACATTAGCTACAAGTTTCATGCACAAGCTATTAACTGCTAAAAGACTTATGTGCATGAAGACTTAACTGCTAAAAGAAAAGTGCATATTACATGGCATACTTTTGTCAGGCTCGTGCTCTTGCTAGTTTCTTGATGATGATATTCACCATTAGATGCGCATGCTATATAGCCTGTAACCTTTGAACTTATTGACCAGCTTCATATGTTTGAGTGTTTTTGCTATTATACTGGCAACATATTTGACTCTGCAAGTTTTCGCAGTTTTTGTAGCATGTAAAATGTCAGATGTTTCAGCATAAATATGCTAGCAATTCATTCACGGGTGCTATTCTCAAATTCATGACTTCGGTGTGATGTTTAATTGCTTTGCTTGGGATCACCCTGGTGATGGAGTTGTTATGTGACGCTGCAATCCTTGATTAAAGTATAACTAGTTTTCTTTTTCCCATGCAGTATGGTGGAAATCTCATAATACCGGCAGATAGATTCTTGCATGAGATAGCCTTCAAGCTTTGGAGAGCACCCAAGTACGGAGCATGATTATTTTATATGCCAACTTGGTCCTTGTCAGCTTCTCACCCATGAGTGCAGTATCAAATCACAATCTGCCTGGATTCCTATTGAACATGTTGGACACTAATTAGTAGTTCTCCGATGCCAAGAAAGTTAAATTAATTCTCCACTCAGTTTCATCATGTCAGTAACATTTTGATAATCTATCCACTCACTCTTTTCTCTTTACAGACACTACAAATCTGTAAGGTTGTTTGTTACAATGGTTTACACGCGGTAGTTTGACCACGCTTGATCTCCTAAATTGGTGCATGTATGTGTTAGGATTGAAGCCCGAAAAATTAAGCAGCTGAAGTTTGAAATGAATAAATACATGCGTCAATCGTTAAAAATGTAAAATTAAATGGAGAAAATGATGCTTATATCTTCATTTGAAATATAGATAAACTTATTTTGAATATACAAACGAAGTAAAGTTTTAGTAACATTTAACTTTCAATTATTATTTATTACCGACTGATAAATTTCATTAGAAGCCCTATTTTCTTCCTTCCATCCGCGAAAGAAGTATGTTAATCTGCAACTTAGAAGAATAGTTTCCCTATGACTGCAGTAAACCGATTGGGTTCAGATTATAGGAGTACCTAATGGCTGAAATTGAAAAACTAAAAAGACCAAAATCGCATTGAAAAACTAAGTATCATTTTTGTGACACAAGTCAATTTTTATTTTTCTCTGAAAATTCCACTTCAAAATGTATGTATCAAGTATCAAAACCAAGCCCTGAATTGAAGAGAAGAATGCATCTAGCACTCTAACACGCTTTTGACAAGGTAAGTACCCAATAGAAACCACCCCATTAAGAGGAGAGAGAATGAGAGGAGGCCAAGCAAGAAGGGCCAGCCAACCATGAAAACACCCAGGAAGAGCACAACAACAAAAGGCAGGAAAGACCGTACAATTGACTTGAGGTCCACCCAATGCCCCTTGAATAGTATCAATGCTCCAACATTTATCATGTTCCAACTCATTGATCCACCATAACAGAGCCGATTCAGACAATTCGCTACAAATGAGTGGCAGTTGCACGTGAAAAGGTTGTAAGTTTTATGCTCAAAGTAACGCATACTTGACCGTGAGGCATCATCCCATGCTATTGCAGTCCCAAACTCAGAATGCATGTAGCCATTCTTGCATGTATGCGCAGATAGGTTTGAAGGGAAGCAACACTGTAACATTTGAAAATTACATACCAACATTAGGTTAGATTTGTCAATGCCAAGAGTTGGACATTTTCATTTTCAAACAATTGAAATTGACACCAAGCACAAAATAAGGGTCACTAACAGGTGGCTTGTAAAAGAGAAAGCAAATTTAGAGACAGTACCTGACTACGATCAAGTTGCAAGTATCTTGCTACAGCACCAAATGCAAAATCATCAACATTCACGAAATTAGATCCTGAAAAATCCAAGATAGCTCCATCCTCCCTGCAAATGCCAACATGACCAATGAAGGGAGCCAACCACGAGACAACAGGAAGTGGAGTCCAAACTAAACAACATGGAAACTTTGCCTTCTTTGGATCAATTGAATCTAGTGGCCACAGCTCATGCTGGATTCTTTCCACAGAATTTGAATGCTCAATGTCATAACTTGCAGTTAGCTCCATAATAAGAGTCTTCAACACAGCATACAGCTTTGCTCAAATTTCCGCGGAGATGCATCACTGTATCAAACTACAACTTCTGACATCCCAACTCTGCTCCCAATACAGTATACTGATCAAGTGAGATAATTATCCTTTCATCAATTTGATCAGATTTATTTAGCAAAGATGGAATTGTAACATTTATACCTAATTTTGAATTTGGAGAAAGGGGGTAAGAAATGCACAAATGATTGGTCATAAAAAGCACCATAAATTTAAGAATGATGGAGTAAATCACAGATTTACAGATCATGTCACATAATGCTAGGATTTCTCCAAGCTTTAGCTGCCTGAAGCACATAAATAAGACTGTATAGGATAAATTCTGGGTACAACCACAGCATCGTCCTTACACACCACAATAATTCTAGGTATCCTGTATCACCCCAGGAAATGCTTTATTTATCCAAGTGAGAGAGTTTTAACGTAAGAATACATATCTCAAACGGACACCCTTCCTTTCTAAACAATCACAATAATCAGGAGTAATGCATAGATATCCTAGCAAATGCCCCCTCCCTAAACAAAGAAAAAAAGAGGACAAGACAAATAACATCATTGATCATGGTCATAGTAACTAAAGCAAAAAATGCTTCCCACAGAAATTAACAGTACCTTACTTACATCTTATCGATAATTCTACAGGACATGGACTGTGTTAATTTGAGTTTTAGATGAAATAGGATGTTTCAACATACCATCATCAATCAGACAGAACTGATCGCGCGCTAGTTTAAAACTCAACTAGAAACCAACACCATTCATATTCCCATAGCACAGGTACTCTTCACCAGGTTAGTCCACTGTGTCCCCCTCCCACTTTTGGCCTAGCACCCACCTCAAATTCTGTTTGAAGATTATTGCAACAATCAACAAGGAAAACAATAAGTACCTATAATACAAAGCATTACTCCACCAAATTAATTAAAAGGGGAGGTGGGAAGGGAGTACTTTGGTTACACCTTATCATCTATCCCATGAAGCATGCCAGCATGGATGAAATTAGTGATAACCCAATTGTCCAATTCAGCTGAAATGTTTCAACCCACCATCAATGCATGATTTTATTTGTGTTAATTCAACTCACAGCTTGAAATCAATTAGCCACTTCAAAATCATTGCCTTGACACAAGGACCCTTCCCCTAACTGACTCACTTGCCTTTCAAGACAACATTACAATCAGTATATAGAAGAATGCGGAAAAACCCTGAAAACATCACATTTTTTTTTTATTGAACTACCCAATTCCAACCAATTTTAAATTTGAAAAGATTAAAAATTCCCAAAACATAAAATATCAAACGCGCCCAATGTTTAAGTTTAACTAAGGGTTTTGGAATGCAATTGATTACATGCTAAGAGAAGATTAGACAGTCCAACATCAAACCATAAGCAATCTAGTAGACTAAAGCACCTATTAACCAATCAGTTAAAGTTTGCTACTTGGCTATGTTATTATTTATCCATTTGGATCCTCTCAGGACCTCAGATTACCAAATCAACTAACAACAATCTTTATGTTGAATTCAATTCCCATGCCACATTGAGGCATCTTCAACTTAAATCAAAATGAGCCTCTTCTGGATATACTAAATGCCACCTGGAAGTACTTCTTTTACGAATTAAACCGGTAAAACGAATAAGAAGAACGCTAGAGGTGGAAAATGAAAACGCCGGGAAAAGAAAATCCACAATCAGGCACCAAAAGGGCCTACTTTTTCACTTGACATGAGAACCCTTAATTTGATAAGTTCTTCCTGTCATTTGATAATATGAAAAATCTTTACTTTTTAAGCCTATATTGGATAAAATTAGAAACACCTTTGCTAGCATTAACTTCGAATACCAATATCTCTTTGGCATGACTTTTATTTCTTTAGCCAGTGTCTATAAAAAACAATTTTATCTCCTTTACAAACCGATGACCCAAGTTTCAAAGATAGAAGCAATCAAGTCCCTTGAGCGTTCTAAAAGAATCACCAAATACCCCAATACGTTTGTACGTGCTGATAGACAAATACCCAGATGTCGAAAACACATTGGAAATTAGAGAATAGCATGAATCAAAACCATATATAATGTTCCAATTTGAATAACAAGTCAGAAAGTAAAAAAGAAATTTAGCAGTCTTTCCGCTTACCTGTAGAAAAAGGCGTTGGAATTACAGCACACAGAAATGCCCCAGCAATCTGAAAAGCAGAGAACGACAAGGAAGAAGACCTTGAGGTTGGAGAAGACCAAGAAGCAGAAGCGATGCTGTTGTTAATGGTCATTGCTCAAAAGCAGAAATACAAAGACTGCTATGATTTATTCTGAAGGAAACCAGTTAAAAAAAAGAAAAAAAAAATCAATTTTAAAAAGGACAATGAAAATCTGTTGTCTTTAGAAATTAATTTAATTTAATTTCATAGATTTTATTATTGATTAGGGAAATCTCTGGTTTCTGAAACGGAGAGGAAGAAACAGGAAATGGGAAAGGTGCACGAACCATTGCCCATTTTTCTTTCCCTAATCCCTGGTGGGCCCCTACGATAGTAATATAGTTGCATTTCTTTATCACTCGTAATTAATTGCACAGTCACAGATACTTGCATATTGGTTTGCCTTTTTAGCTTACATCACCTTTGACACGCCATGGAATGGTTTCTGCTGGCGCATTCTCTCTTTTACGTGTGGAACTCTGGTAGCTGGTGCATGCACCCTATCCTTCTTTTATTTTGTTCATCTAATCTGGTGTTTTTCTTATGCTGTTGTTATTACTTATGACAGTGGTCTTACGATGTTGGCAAGTTCTAAATGTTGGTCCAGACCAAATTAAGATTTACTTGAACAAGAATTGTCAGCACATAGGCACACTGAAAATGATTCGTCACCATGCACTCCAGCACATAGGTACAATTTGGAATTTTTCAAACTAAATTCCGTTTGGTTCATGGAAAATATCTGAGTAAAAGTTTTTTCAATTTATATATAAGGTAAAAAATAAAACACTAAAGGTTATAGCACATACTTTTCTAGAGTGTCTCAATTAAAAATGTTTCCCAAATGATTTTTTCTTTTTGCAAAGAATAACTTCTAATTTCTCTTTCTTTCGGCGGTTAGAATATTACTTTGTTAGAACTTAAAAAAAACAATTACTATCAGAGCAATCGCAGCGTAGCCTTCAAATTTGGTGGCATGTTATTATGAAGATGGTGGAGTCGGTGCGACTGTTGAGGAGGGATGGAGCTTCTTCACCTAAAGCTGGTCCATCATAAACATAAAGCTTTGGGTCCTCCACTACTATTTGACTCCAACACAATCTACATTGACCCAAAGACCATGTCTTCTCTTGCAGACTGACAAAAACAATGGTGAACCTTGGACCAGTTGCCAACCGTCAAGCCTGAGAAATGCTTGTTGATGAGTAGTTATTAATTAAACATGAGAAATGTGTATGTTTGTCTTAATTGAGCATTGAGAAACTACTACTGCGTGTAAGAATTTCATTTTTTAAGTGCTTAGTTTTGGCAATAAGACAACAGGAACAAGGGGATTATAGAAAATATTTATTTTATTTTATTTTCACCTTTTTTGTAGTTTATATTCTATAATGCTACAAGACAACAGGAACAAGGGGATGATAAAATATGTACAGAATATGCTAATTGAATATACGGTATACCCCCCTTCCCTCCAAATTAAACTATACATGGAGTGTTCTAATCTCGAGTAATAGTTGTGATGCAATAGTATTAGTGAAGATCAGATTGAGGTTCACCACAAAAGGCGTCTGGCTCAAATGATTTTGCAGAATCGTCATTGTAAACTCCAGGAATGACTCCAGCTTCTTTGGAAGTCATATAAGAAACATTTTGGTCCCCATCAATGTTAATGAGCACGATAGCACATACAAATAACGATGTTGCCAGACTCACTAAGGTCAGTTTCAATCTGCTCAGTACAGGCTTAACCTTCAATATACACAGATGAAGTCGGTAAGTGACATATTATGCAGCAAAAGATTATCCTTTTTTAAAGAGATCATGAAAAACAATTCCAACCAATAGAGGTTATTAAGAAACTACAATCCAGATAAGAGCACAAACTCTACACTTTGAATGAGCGTTATTGCTTTAATACAAGAGATAGCACTTTCACATGAACCTGCAAATCTTGCAGTCGTATGGATGGCACTTCTCGTATAAAAATCATACATCTTAATGTATAACAACAGAATTTAATATCTTTATTTTCAATAGCTAGAGGCCTAACATGGAAGATGGAATTTAGTTATAAGATACACACATCTTTAATGAAGGCTTGTTGCTATATTTATAAGCACCAGACATCCACAATAAATTTTTATGTAGTTTTAGTCACGTAATTCCTGAACCTGATAAAGCAATTAGTATGTGACATGACTGTTATAGCTACTATAGTGGTTCTACCTCTAAATTCAATCTTAAGTCTGAACGAAAATTTATAGTACTCCCAAAAGAAAGCAAGAATAATATATGTTACTAGGTTCATGATTAGCATGAGTCTTCAGCAACAACAAAGCGAAATTGTGCATAAGAATTGCAGTAATCTGATATTACTTACAGAAAATGATCCCAGGAGTCGATCACGTGCCAAAACTTCAGCAGTCTTCACCCATATCTGTTGAGAAAAAATTGAAGCTTCATAGCAAAATGAACTTAACAAGAACAAATACTCATACTCTTTGTCCTAATTATTCCAAAAGTAATAGGCGTTAGTGCATACCACCAGAAACCAAAAAAGTAACAGTGCAAACATGCAGTGGCATTAGCATCTCACTCACATGACGTGGTCATTACAATGGCTGCTCGACCATGGTTATGTATGCCATGCTTCAAGTTGTATAAGGCCTCATAGCAAATACGGTTTTTGCAGAAAGTAGTGGTAAGTTGTATAAGACCTCATAGCAAATTTTGGATCTACTGAAACTGTTGAACAAGGCACTGAAGTGGAGGGACGCCATAATGAGGTTGCTTTCCTATGGGTTCTCCCATGAATACTTGCTGTACGCAGATTTTTGCTCGTATATCAAGGCACACTAGATGCAACACCAAAGATCATTTCATATATGTGATTTCTAGGAAGATTACATGCGGAAACCTCAGGCAACATCCAAAAATTTGTTAACCCTCCCCCTGACCTGATAGCCTGGGTTTATAACCCATTCAACTAATGCAAAAAGAACTTTTACACATTGCTGATATAAGAGAAATCTTGATCATGTGACTACTAAAAATAAACCGGAAGAGGCAAGACCTCAGAGCAATAAATTTCAAGCAAGTAATTGAGAAGATTTTTCTAATCTGGGAAATCCAGAACAAAAGTAACGTAAATAAACAGATTGAATTCTACTTACTATGATTCTCTCATAATTATTAAGAAGGAACTAAAACATTATTAGAAAGAATAATTAATAAAATGTACCTGACCATCATACCACCCTGTCTCCTCATCTGCAATATAAAAAGGGAGGGGTTATAAGAAAATATCTACTCCAAATTTCTTAAGCCCACTTAGTAGACGATTAAAAACTCGTCGTCTTCAGAAATTAAGCAAAAATTGCAAGAAACGAAAAAAAGAAGAAGGGAGAATATACATTCGACGGTGGCACTAAGCAATCGATTACCGACATAAGCCCAACCGAGATACATTCTGACAACGGCGAGAGTGACAACGAAGATTCCACTGGAAGCAGCACATAAAATTGGCTTGAAGGGCTCGGATTGGGGCCCCACAGAACCGAACCAGGAGACGGGGAATCCAATAAAGAGCGCGAAAGAAGCGCCGGTGACGAATAGGCGAGAGCTGTATTCAACAAAATCACCGGCGGCCCAAGAGAAAGGGAATGAAGTTGAGAGGGACTGGTACTCGTTTATGGGCTGCTGCTCTTGTGGAACAGGGCACTCTGTTTCAGGTGGAGGTGGAATGTTACTTCCGTTTCTGGAAAACGACAAGGGTATTCTCTGGATCAAACGCTTATTGTGATTGTGATTGTTGGGGAACTGAAGAAATAGGGGAATTCGGGGATTTGTGAATGGGAATTTTGGCGTCAAGACACATAGCGATATGGATATGGGTGTTGGCAGTCTGGATGAGATATGCAAGACTGTGGCCATTGCTAGAAGGAGCAGAGTACCTTGTTCCTGTCACACCGTCACTTGCTCCTTTCGCACCAAACCGATATTTAGAACCAGAACACACTTCATATTATTTTATTTTTCTATCAACTGTTTTTCTTTTAATTTTAATTAATTTAATCAGATAATTAATTAATTGAATCTTGGAAGGATCAACTTTAGATTTGAAAATATTATTTAGAAAGTGAGTTCGTAATTCAATTTCGTTTGGAAAACAAAAATCATTTAGATAATGAGAGAAAAAAATAATTTTAATGTTGTTTTTTTGGCCTTGAATAATTTTAAATTATTGAATTACTAAAGAAAAATATGAAGAGTAAAATCCTTTTTAGTCCTTAAAAAATATAGTTGTTGACAAATTCGTCCTTCAAAAATTTTTGGTAATAAATTGGTCATTAAATTACTCTTTTTCTTTTCACTAATCTTGCCTACTGGAAGACTTTTGTCAATGGAATAATAATTCAAGAACCAATTTGTCACCAAAAATTTTTAGAGGACGAATTTGTCAGTAACTACATTTTTCAAAGACTAAAAAAGAGTTTTACTCAAATATGAAAACAGTTGTGCTGCATGTGCACGTTGTTAAATATTTACTTTACCATAAACTTGCAATTATGGTGCATTTAATTGCAGATATTTTTCAAGCTTCGTGGTAAGCTTTGTATTCTGAGAACGTAGCTTTGAGAAAAGCCAAAAAAAATCCTTTCAAAATCAGAATAGACTATGTTCCAGAAAACTAGAAATTCACACACTTAGGGCGGATTATTTATCTTGCACGTTACAAATTGATTCCCAGTAAAATATAACGACGACCTTTCTGAAACTAAAAGCATATGGTTGTTTGAATATGGCAGTGCGCTGACAGAAACTCAGCCCAGAGCATAATCTTTAACGTGTACGAAGTAATACTTCATTACTTCTCCAAGAGAAAAAAAAGTCTGCAGAATATACAAATGCCTTTTCATCTGTTTTTCTTTTCCTTCTCTTTTTACATTTCCACAAGAACCTGCAGAGATCATATGTTTACAATTCCCAAATAAGACCTCTACAGAAAAAAAACAATTTTGTAACGATTTATTGTTCTTTTTTTTTTTTTCCCTTATCTGTTTTCTTCTTTTCTTTCCCCCCTTTCTCTTCCCTCGGGGACATTTCATTTGTTCCTACTCGTTCTAACTCAAATTACACTTGACACTTGATAGTTCCTCCACTGCACACTTACGCAGATACTCGAAGGGTCTCTCTACTCTGATCTGAACGAGTTGCGTTCAGCCCCCACTTTGAATGAGCCGACACTTACCCAGTTCAGCATTTTTTTTTTTCCTTTTTTTGGTATTCTTTTGTTTTTGTTTAATACGCCAATAGATGAAAACTTCAGCTGCACCGGCTCTTTGAACCAAGGAACAACTTCAATTATTATTCCAATAGCTCCGCTATGGAAAACTTCATTTAATGTGCAGAGCTCGTTTTTCCAACAACCAGATGTTGTAGATGGAGGAGACGAGACATGAGCTGTGAGAATGATGGCCGCAAGTGTGGCTCCCTGCATCACAAGTAACCCAAGTATTAAACAATAAATACAAACAAGCAGTATCTATAAATTGTTACAAATCAATGGACTATCTTGAAGCACATTAATCATTAAATTAACTAAACTGTTATTTTAAAAAGAACAGGAACATATCAAAACTTTAATAATTACGTTATTGAAAACTGCCCTCAATTTTTCTAATTATCAAGGGAGTGTCGAGAGTAAGACTTCAGGTATTCAGCTTTTCAATATTGTGAACCTCCTGGTCACAATTCCGGTTTACAAGAAAGAGCTGACTTGGACGCTACATGGATTTCAGAATTTTCCTTTCAATATTACTAAGTCCTTAATGCTTGATGCTAATAAGTAGTAGTAATTAGAAGGGCATAAGCAAGGACAAGAACTTACGTTTGCCAACAATCATGTATTATTTGTGCTACTGCTGGATTGACATCTTCTGGAATTTCAAGCCGTCTATTTTGGAAGCCAACTGCTCCAACGACTTGCATTGGGTTCAAGCCTTTCCATGGGATCCTTAAGGTAGCCAACTCCCATAGAATCACACCAAAACTATATACATCACACCTGCAAGCAAGCAAACTTTAATTGTTACATTCTGCATTTAAACACACCTGTCTTTCCATGAAGGAGAACATAGAGAGACGCATAATTTAACTTACTTCTCATTGGCTGGCTCATTTCTTAAGACTTCTGGTGCCATCCACTCAGGCTGCAATCGAATTATATGTCTAGTTATTTTTCCGTTTAGAATCGTAGATTCTATAATGATAGCAGCAGTGCATGTAAGTTAGGTCAAAGATGAATGTACTAAGACTGTAATCACACAATATATTTTGAAGTCCTTTATTTGTCAATAATTACCGTTCCAGCAGTAGACTTTGAAGACAGGAAAGTATGGTGCTTCATGCGAGACAAACCAAAATCACAGACCTGAGGTGGAAGCAGAAAGATGATATAATAAATAGTTTAGGCGGAAAAAAAGTCATAATTCACAACAGACAAAAGGCATCAGGGGAAGAAAGGAATTTCTGTATGGAATAAAAGAGAGATAAATCTTAGTTTCTAAAAATCATTAGTTGTGACTTGGGACAAAAGATAGAAAAGTAATCGACTCACAATAATCTTATGTACTTTGCTTGGAGCAATAAAATATTTTATATACTTATTCTTTTAGTGTTTTACTTTTGGCAATGTCTGTCATATCCCATGTTCACGTCCATGATTCATAGCTTACGCATATAGAGTTAATCAGTAAAATGCTATCACCAATTTCTGGGACCCATAATCATTTCATACTTCTACAATTTTAACATATCTCTGTGGAATAAATTCATTAACGATGGAATGAAAACATAATCCACCCCCATTTTCATCCTTTCAAATGACTCCTATACAAGCAAGCATTGTTTAAATTTTCGCTCTTCCAATTTCACTTCTCTGTTCGCATTCTTTTCATTTTCAGTCGTATGAAGCAAACTCCCAAAGGCAAAAACTATGAATACCTTAACAACCCAATGTTTGTCGACAAGGAGATTTGGAGACTTTAAATCTCGATGAACAATGGTAGGATGGCTTGTGTGCAAGTAATTCATTCCCTTAGCCTGGTATAGGTACAAGTAAAGATTTTCACATCAAAAAGAGGAAAAAGAGAAACAATCCATACATAGTTATAAATGAGGAAAAGTTAAATCTTTTGAACTCATACCACATCAAGAGCCATTCGCAACCTCCTCTTCTCATCAAGTTGAAAATTGGGACGATGCAATAGCCTATATAAGCTCCCTCTGTACACCAATTGATACATATACATTAAGGAACAGAACAATAATATATCCAATCCAGTTTATCAATAATTTGGTAGTAGCCCAAATTACATGTTGACTGCATATTGGATAACAATAACAACATACCCAATATAGAATCAATATAACTCACTCTATATTTTAGTAAAAGGTTATTTGTATAATTCAAGCAAAACAGGTTAAGAACAGTCAATATCAGTCACATCCTTCATCCAATCACCCTACTGTAATATATGACTGAGAGCATAGAACAAAAATTAACCTTGGAAGAAACTCTGTTAGGATAGAGAAATGTGGGGGGCAAGTAATTGCTCCCATGAAAAGCACAACATTAGGATGCCGCAGCCTCAACATGATCTCAACCTGCAGAAAGCAGCATACATGTATGTAAGAATGCATCATAAATGTGTGTGTGTGTGTAGAATTATGACATGGGAATAAAGTACACTCAGTCGCTTACTTCAGATTTGAACTGGGCCAATGCATCACCAGAGAAATCTTGGTCTAGAAACTTCTTTACAGCGACTTCCTATCATGCCAAACCATTCATACAAAATTAACAGACAGCGCATGATGGACTACTAAGTACTTTCAAGACTGACAAATCTTGCAACATCAATGCTTCACATGTACAAAGAGACAAAAAAAACTAGTTTCAACACCAAAGCAAGATGATATAGACAGCAAACTTGAAAGAGAGAAAATGGCTACTCGTGTGTACATTTGTGGATGAAAAAATGTAATGTAATTCATCTACATTTCATCATCTATTAGAGCCTATAAGCCATTAAAACAATATATACAGATAACCGCACATGAAGAGGCTACAGATTCAAAGACTTGTACTAAGCCAAATTATCTCAAATCAGTTGCTTGCTATCCCAACCCCAACAAAAAAATAAAATAAAATAAAAAAGAAGAAAGAAAATCTAATTTCTAATATTTAATTTCTTGCAGTAACTATTAAAATCTAGGAATTTTACCATCCAATCTTGAGGCTAATTTTAAAGGCTCCTTACAAGATCTAGATTTCAAAGACGACTAACAAAAAAAGAATTAACCATTTACAAGTTCTGACTTCTGAGACAAAGATGCAATAACACCTCATAATGTACTATCCCCTTTTTACATTTCTTTTTCCCTCTTTTTATGAGCATGTAGACTTGGTCAAACCTCAACTTAACATAATTTGTGTCCTTAAGAGCATTGCATCACAGATTTCAGTACAAGTCTGTATTTCACAGACATTCTGACATGAATTCTTCACAAAATTACTCACAAATTGAAATTAATTGATAAAAATGCAAGTTAAACAAATATTACCATACTTGTGATATATTATTATATTTAGTATAATAGCATTTTAAGTATTCTTGTGTATACCATAATACTATGCAATCATCAAGGAGTTATCTAATATTTTTCAGATTATGTAATTCAATGAACTTCTTAAAGAGATCACAAACATGAGATAAGACAAGGAACAGATGACACACTAAAGAAGAAGTTGGGGGACTGGGGTGGAGGAACTTACAGTGCCATTCCAGTCAGCATGATAAACCTCACCATAAGAACCTACAAGTAAAACAGTACTGCGAGGTTACAGTTGTATGATTACATTATATATACATAATGCATATTTCCAACTAGCTAGTACTTGATCTTCATTGTTTTTTTTTTTTTTTTTGGANAAGAGAGGGGGGGGGGGAGGATTAAATCTTTATTGGTGAAATTTTTTATTTTTACATTGAACCATGTCTAAAATTCCAAATCTACTTGATCTAGCTTAGGCCACCCAATATGCTATAATAACCAATAATGAATTGCCACTGAGCTTATTTTAAAATAGTAGGCAAGAAATTAGCCCCCCAAAAAAGAGAGAAAGTAGGCATGAGTCCGCTATAAACAAAAAATCTTTTATGCTTTGATATAACTTTTGGGGAAATAAATAAACATCACATTTGAGGCAGTGGAATACAAGGAACAAAATTAGTATATTATAATAATGAGATCTTACCGATACCAATACGTTCACCAATACGAAGATCCTCCCATTGGATTTCATACTCTGTGCCCTTCCCCAGTACTGGATGAACCTTCTCACTTTGGCCATCATAAAGGACACGATCTCTATGAGCTGTTTCATTAAATAGAATGGCAAAGTGTTTCCCCAAATCAATGTTATTAAAAGCCACTCCAACCTTATTCTTAAGACAATTTTCATCATCATCATCATTCATAAAGTCAACCCCAATTTGTCTTTTGCAAGAAACTGCTGACTTGGACGAGGAACACTCAAGGCATTGCTCTTTGGGCATCTTAAGCGGACTGACGGGGAGCCCATCTAGAATTATGGAATCTGTTTGCTCTAATTCATTAATTCTACTGCCAGCAGTCACAAAACCCTTGCTTGTATTATCACAGAGTGAAGAATCATAGGGTCTGGTGACATCTGTCTGCACGTATTTTTGCTGTTGAGCTAACCAATTAGACGATTGACATAATCTAAGGTCACTGGGAGAGCACACCCCTTGAGAACGTTTACGGGACCTCTCATAGCTTACCAAGCTATCTCTACCAGATTGAACAATATCATCAACAATTTTTTCAATAATTTTATCTTCATATGTATCTTGTGGATTTATTTCTGAAAAGAGATCAGGAGGAGGCACCGCACCACTCTCTAATAGAACAGCATGTAGTTTTTGAGCAAACTCTGGGTTCTTTGCTGCACTGAGGACATACTTAGAAACATTTTTTACTTGCATCTTTTCTGCAGGTGATGCCTCTGGATGCGATGATGAGCTTTCACATGATTTGTGCAGTGACTGAAGAAGATTCCCCAAATCATGTCCAAACCTCTCAGTTTGATTCATGCCAACATGGTTCCTTTCATCAGATTCTGTTTGGTTGCCTATATTTAATTTTTCAGACTGAGTCCTGCTCACTGTTGAAATTCTATCAAGATCGGATGAAACTGCCAGCATTTCACTTCCACCATCAAGCATCACATGTGTGTTGTTGGGTAATCCCACAATCTCTGCACAACCCCTTACAGCAAAACTGTAGTTTTGGAGCTGATTGCTGGGTACCTCAGCAGGAATAAGAGCGCCAGGGGCACCCATTAGATCAATAATATATTCACTGCATCAGTTCAACAAATCAATGATGTCACTGGTAATTGTTCCAACCTAAATGTAAGACCTGTATTATTTGCATTACTAAATGGTCATGTACCTAATATGGTAGGAGGCTAGGAGCCACATGAAAAAAAAAAAAAAAANAAAAAAAAAAAAAAAAAAAAAAAAAGATAGAAGATGCACACTTTGTGGTCCAACTTCTTAACTTGAAATTGGAAGAAATTTCTAAAAGAGCAAGTTAAGAAGATTAGAGCATCCAAATAGACATTAATGACCATTAATGTACTCCAATGGTATATTCGATAGTTTGCAATAAATAAATTTTGGAGAAAACTTTTTTTGATCCTGACAAGATAATCATTTCACAACTTAATTCCTCCATTTTAGTATTCTTAAATGAGTCCTTTGTATATTTCAATTCAATCCTCTTATGTTTTAATTTTGTTTCAATTTGGCCCCTCCACCGTCCTGAATTTGAAGCATCTAAGGTGTATGAAAGCACCAAATTGGGAAAATTATAATATACAAGGATCAGTTGAGAAAATTAAAAGTATAGGGATCATATTTAGAAATGTTGTATCTTTCAAGACCAAATCACTAATTTTCTCTAAATGCATTCGTCTCTTCCATCTCAAACGGCTAAATAACATTCACCACAAGAACGTTATCCATCACTTGACAATGTTATATTCTTATAAACTCCACAAAAGAGCACCAAGACTACACAATGGAAAACCATGGACATATTGCTTTTAGCCCACATACTGATGAAGTTTGTTACGGAGTTTATAACTTAATAAAACACCCAAAAGGGCATGATTTACATAGGAGGCAAATTAAAAGTTCCCAGTTAATAAAACTCCCTTAAAAGTTATCTTAAAAAAGAGAATTCAAATATTCTACCATGAGATAGTTACCTTCCATCATCAGCTTTAATCAAATTCACAGCTCCATCATCAGTTCCAGTGTAATAGCTCCCTTTAACCAGCATGCAGGGAACATTAATCCTATCAGCCAGTACCTAAGCACCAGAAGAATGAAATAATTAGCTTCAGTCGAAATTTTTAAAGGATTTCACATAAATTGCATAACATGTGTGAGAATCAAACATAACATGATAAGGAATGTTTTCTGCAACAGAGAGAAGGGAAAGTTTATCTTGGCTTTTTGTATATTGCCTGCTTAATAGAGTCAGAAATGTGAATTCTGCACCATTGGTCGTGCCAAAATCGTCCACCAGGTTAAACATAAAGTAAACATCACATTCTCCAGATATGCTCATATGATATATTTAGTCTATTTTAATGACAACTTACCAAACAGAACATGTAACTGCATGCATATATAATTGTACAAAACCAGTTATCTTAATTGTATCAATTTTGAATGCAAGTTCCTTCAACTTATAAATTGAAAATATCTTACAACCTTAAAAAGCAGGGCTCGGTGACGTGAAAGTCCAACATCAAGACATCCAAGGGGAAGAACAATGGTGCTTAAAGAATTCCATAACTCATAACTCCTCTTGGTCCACCTTTTCAACATTTCATCAGCATCACCAACTGGCCCACCCATTCTATAAACAACAATATCAGCAAGTTTCTGAAGTAAGCCACTGACTAGAAGTCCTTGCTTAGAAACACAACAGTCCATGTATAAAGTACAGGCTTTCCTCTCAAGCTGTTGCAGCTCAATATCAGCTATGCGGTTCACCAAAATTACTTCACAATCAACATTTTCTGAGATGGATGCTGTTTGTAGATCCACCAACAACGGCATCTTTCCTCGTCCAACCAAACATGAGGAGATGCCATATACATCATAAAATCCATCCATCACTTTCTCTTCATAATCAATAACATTATAGTTCTGCCAGTGATAAATTAGTAATAAGTTAGAAATCATATTTTCATCATAGTTAACAATGTTAAAAGTCTAAGTAATTGAAAATAGCGATATATTGAAGTTCATTGAACACTAGAAAAACCTTTAGGTATACATTTTTAATTTTTCCCGAAATAAGTGTCACTAAAAATTATTAACATGTTAATGCATGGTTACCCAAATTCAGCTCATCAGAAAAAACCTAAGTATCACCCCAACATTAATGAAGCCACATATAAAGCCACAACGAGAAAATGAAATGTCCAACATAGAACATGACACTCCCATTATTAGCAAGCGGAGCACCCCATGTAATGCCAATAAACGTTACCCACATAAGAATGGCCATACCCCTAACCTAATACTCACTCTAATGCATTAAAGTTTCAAACAATAATGGCAACCAGAGGCACGCTAAATTAGTTTTATGTGAAAATATAAAATACCCAATAACGAAGCGATTGAAACTGGACAAGGGCTTCCGTGTCGGTAACGGAAGCTGTACAGCCGAGGCTCATCTGTTTCGCGGCATCGATCTGAGCAGACTCGGGGTCCTTGCGTACGTCAGGATCGGAAGCGCTAATTGCTAAAGCCAACTGCATCTGAAACTCCTCCTCCAAAAGATTGAAATCGACTCCCTTGTCACCGCTAAGACCACCGGAAACATCAATAGCCGTCCGATCAGGAACCGATTCATTTGTGGCAATTGTCTCCATTGTCGCGGACGGCAAAGTCGAAGAAGATGAAGTAAGATTAGGGGTGGGACTAAGCACTGGGCGGGTCTCAGCCAATCTTTGGTGTTCGTTGATACCACCACCGATGTGAAGCTTTCTCAGTAGATGCTTCATTCTCGACATCGATCATCAAGAAGGATCACTCTGGTTTTTCTTGCTATAGTATGGGTAACCCCGCTCCGCTGGCTTCGAGTCCGAGTCTTGGTCCCTTCTGTACTGCCTTAACCTACGCCCCCTACAAACAAATCAGATTCGCTTAACCTGCGCACCCTTCATCGTCAAGCTACCACCACTTGAAGGACTTAAATTAACCGCTCACCCATTCCCTCCAATACACTTTATAACCCAAAAATAAAACAATTTTCTGATCCATTTTTTATACCCTTTTTATAATCTCCGAGACAATCAAAGCAAGTCACCCCGCTTGAGGGTTTTATTTTAATCCACAACTCACATTGCTTTTCATGGACTCTTGCTAATCCTGATCGTTCTCTTGGTTGACCTACACAATTGTCATATTGGTGATCCAATGGTTATTACTTATTACTGCCCCACTGATCATGCCACTGATAATGGCTAGGAAGTTTTTTTTTTTAAAGACTGTTTAGTTTAATTTATGACTTTAAGCCTGTACTTAATTAGGCTATTACTTGTCTTGAATATATGACAATCGTGTGACATGTAAAAGATTAAGAAATTCTATTTAATATTTATTTTTTTTATTGGTTATGCAATAAAAATTTGCACTAGATTTATTTATTTGCTATATTGAAAACTATTATCACAATATTATAACATAAATTAAGTTTCTATGTGTGGTTGAGTAGTTTTAAAGAGATAAGGGTTGGAACATTCATATATGTAACTAAAAAATAATTATAAACAATAATTTCATAAAAAAATATATATATAAACAAAATACCGTATTCAACCCGCTTTTATCACCAAATAAGAAATAAAGGAATAAGTGAATTGCTTAAATTGTCTCATCAAATACCTATCAACACTAATATCTAAGTGAAATATGAGTGAACAAAATATAAGAAACAGAGGAAACACTCTATATATTTGATCTATTTATGTATATTTATGCTTTATATATATATATATATTATGACACGTTAATTACTTGACGATAAATAATGAGATACCTCTCTTAAATTATGACAATTGTACAACCAAAAAACAAAAATGTACAACTACTTTCTTAGAGGAAAATTTGGTATTCATATAATTGATATAGATAGCAATATTGTATAATTACCTTAATCTAGTACCATCTTTTATTGAGTAATATATTTTTTTCTTTTGGGTAACATTTTTTTTGAGTAATATTATAATACCATATTTTTTTATTACATATGAGTGTAATATGCAAAGAAGTGAAGGAGAGCAAATGATTACTATGTAGAGCCAACTAAGTTGTAGATCAGTTGATCACAAAACTCTCATCGCAATAAGATGGTATTGTGTTTGAGGCTTCACATTTACAAAATGAAAGTATCAAAATGTTCCCTCACACATGCTTCGATAATGGAATCCCTAGAGCATAAATAGCTCGTGTCAAATTTAATAAGTCTGACTCTATTCAAAAATTAGAATTAAGCTATGATTCTTAGATTATAAAAAAATAATTATTATGATGTAAAAAGAATATCATTATATAGAGGTAAGTCATTGGCATCTTTTAATAATTAATACTAAACACTATTGCAAATGTTATTGAATTACCATCATTAGAAAAATAGTGTGGTGTTCTATGAAAAATTTATGGCGATGTACTAGGAAAGGATATTTGTTTATGTGTGACTTTAGTTTTTTTATATGAAATAATTTCCAACTTTGTCAGGCGGAGCAAACACGGGTTAGTGCATTAGTGGTTCTACATTTTCCCCATTTGCTCTATTAAACTACTGACCTTCTTATCGTAATTGATCGAAGCTTCTTCCTAGGCCCAATAAGCCGGGGGCCTGGAGCTCCATATTATTTTCTTTGGTAATTTTTTTTTTTTTGTGGATTTTAAGAATGTTATATTTAGTTGCATAAATAAATAAGGGTAATTTTTTAATAAAATAACTATTACTCTTATATGAATAAATTAAGATTTACATCTCATTAATCTTGTTAAATGTTACTCAATGAAATTTGACCCCTTAATCATATCATAATCATAGGCATCTTAAAAGTTAGTAATCCTTACTGGTTACAAAAGTTTATTTATGCAAATCTGGATCACCCAAACCCAAGTAGCTTTTAGTTTTAAATTTGTTTAGTTCAAGATTCAAAATGGTGGAATTTCGAAAGGAATTTAAATGTAAAAATAAACATCACTCACTCTTATTTTGTTGTTGTTGAATATTTTAAAGGAATTTATGAACGTGTCTGAAGGCTTAAGCCAAGTTGGCGGACAGAATAGTAGAAAGGGCATAGAGATAGATAGAGGGCAAATCTGGCAAAAGCACAAGAAGTTGGTTACTGAAGCTGGCAGTGATTCATTGGTGTTCTTCTAATTTGCTAGACGCCAGCTCAAATCCGAGTTTTACTTTGCTAACAAAAAAATTGACTACAAATTAAAACATAGCATCTATAGGTCGTGGGATATATACGTAATGGCGCAACAAGAATTTGGGAAAGAAGGTTCGTAGTTTGTATAAGTGGTATCAACAACGTTCCTAATAAGCAGAAGAAGCAAACTACAAAGCTGTGGGCAAATCGCCAGAGCTCTTATTAGTTCAACTATACTTTTTATTTTATTTTTTTAGTGGGGAGGAGGATAGGTTTTGGTTGGATAAAATTTTAAAAGCAGCGTATTATGAAATATGAATTATGATATGAGGAAACAAAGGTGAACAGCTGCAAAGAGTGTATCAACAGAAGAGGAGTTTATGTACAATTAGAAATGAAAATAGTAGAGGAGTTTAAGCTGTTGCAGCAGCTTGTTCTTCAACAACTTGGGATGCTGGTTGAAGCGTGCAGACGAGGTTGCGGTCACCATACACATTGTCAACACGTCCTGTTAAAGCCAACCACATTTATTAGATTTTAGTCAAACAGAGTTAGACAGAATATCATCAGAAATGGAGTTTCTTTGAAAATCATGAGTACTCAGATGTATCATATATTTTCAAAACTACATAGCAGAACAAAATGATCTTAAACTTACCATTTACAGCTCATTCTATTGTGATGAGTTTTTATATCCTCCTCTAAGAAGTGTAGAATTAGAAAAATATGCTTTTAGAGTTAATTGTGTTTACTGGAGGTTTAAAGGTTAAAAATCATTTGCTATCTATATGTTGTCTCCATTCTTTTCAGTTTACCTACTACGGATAGCCTTCGCATGGACTTCAACGTAACAAAATGAACCAAACAAGAGATAATGAGGTATATTAGGCATGAGAAGGAGGTGATTACAATTATATAATTACACAACCAAAAACATGCATACCTGTAGTGGGCCAGAACTTTGCAACACGGAGCCAGGCAGCGGGGAAGGCTGCATAGTCCCGAGAATATGGTTTTGCCCATGTATCTCCCATGAGCAGTGATGGTGGGTGAGGGGCTCCCTGCAGCAAAATAATTTGAATAAGCACTCAGATGTGTATGAACTAGATAGAAATTGCAAATAATAAGACACATCCAATGGTATACAAGTAAACAAACTAAAATGAAGTTCATTAAAATTGTGTCACCTTAAGGACATTGTTATTGATGTCAGCTTTTCCTTTCTCAATCTCAGCAATTTCCTGTCTTATGGAAATGAGAGCATCAACATACCTGTCTAACTCGGCCTGCAATCATAAAAGTTGAATTAGAGAAGAAACTGCGGAGGCGCAAGAAAAGAGGGTGTGAAAAGTAGCCCAGCAGGTCATACCTTGCTTTCACTTTCAGTGGGTTCAATCATGAGTGTGCCAGGGACAGGCCATGACATTGTTGGTCCATGAAACCCATAGTCCATAAGGCGCTTTGCAACATCTTCAGGTTCTATCCCGGCGGTATTCTATGACAGTAATAGCTTATAGTTAACTAGAGTATGAATATAGTTGAAAAGACAACTGCAAATATCAAACTGAACTACCTTAAAGCCTCTTAAGTCAATAATGAATTCATGGGCAACTGTTCCATTGACTCCACGGAAAAGAACGGGGTAATAATTCTGTAAACCCAAAGCATAAGTAAAGACAAGATTAGGATACAGAGAGCACCACTATAATAAGATACTTGGTAAGTCTCAGAATGTATGCCATAAAGTTGTAAGGGAAAGAGGGCACAAATGTAATCTATGACGAAGCACAAACCTCCAATCGTTTTGCCATGTAGTTTGCATTCAAAATTGCTATCTTAGATGCGTCTGTGAGTCCTTTAGAGCCCATCATGGCTATATATGTATAAGAGATTGGCAATATGAGTGCTGAGCCCCAAGGTGCAGCAGAAATGGTACCAAGTGGTTGAGACTTGTCAGGGGCAGGTATGCCACCAGTGGCTATCTGCAGTATGATAATAGACACTTAAATACAGAAAAGAGAGAGATATTATTCAACAATACACACAAACATGCACGCCAGTTCAACTGCAAACCTTGCTATTTACCATCACCAATTACATAATGTGTAAACATAACTCACACAAATGTTTATTTACACAGGTATCTCAGTTCTGTCATAATGTTATAAAGAGATATGGAGGAGCAATGTCTATCAATTCTGTTGAAGTTAAAATAAGGATGAATTTTTTGGCAAAAACACAAAGTACTCTTGATTAAAAACATGCAGGCATGTTACACAATCTCATCAATAACCAAAAGAAGTACATATATATATATATATATGTATGT